>VXBC01009130.1:338753-355336 GCA_013399945.1 Ploceus nigricollis | reverse complement strand
GTAGAGATAGGACAAGGGGGAAATGTTTTAAACTGTAAGAGGATACTGTCACATTAGATATTAGGAAGAAACTCTTGACTGTGATGGCAGTGTCCAGAGAAACTGTGGATGCCCCATCCCTGGAAGAGTTCAAGATCATGTTCAATGTGGCTTTGAGCAACCTCATCCAGTGGAAAATGTCCCTGAGCATGACAGGGAGGTTAGAGTGGGATGATCTTTTAGATCCCTGCCGGTGCAAACCATTCTATCTTTCTATAGCGTCCTTTGTGTATGATAACAGGAGTAAAGACACAATGGGGAGAATCCAAATAATTTTAATTCAATTTTTTTTTTTTCAAATCCAGAACCATTTGTTATTCATCTCAAAGAGTCAGTTTCAGGAAAAATTAATAAAATGGACAACTGAACTCTCCAAAATCCTCTTTCCAAACCAGAAATCACTTGGACTTGGATATTAAGAGAAAATAAGCAGCTGGAAGCTGCCTAAGTCCAGAATACCCTAAAACTAACACTGACAATGAGAGCACTTTGACCAAGTGAATCTTCTGTATTGCTCAACTTCATGCATTCTTGCCCTGAAGGACAGCTGTGTGGTCAGCTACAGACACGGGTTCAGAAATAGTGCTTGCTTTCTGTGAGGATGAAAATGCAAATTGAGGTACTGAGAAAACAAACAAAAAAAGTCTGAATCTGGATGTGGGTAAAACAAGCAATTATGTGCAGCAGAATTAAAGATTCCATTTAAATTAATGTAATTTTTGTGCTCACTGTTTTTTCATTCAATGATTATCCAACTAGTCACATATTTCCCACTGCAGGATGTGGAAACTTGTTTTCCTCCCAGAATCCATTTTATAATTATTCTTCTGTCCTCTTGGGTCTTAGATTTATGACTAAAGAATCTTCTTTCAAATGAAGTTGATATTATTGTGGAGACCAAAACTAGTACTAATAAATACTGAAATAATTTAGAATTATTTCAGAATTATTTACTACTGAAATTATTTAGAATTATTTCAGTGCATCAGACTGTGAATAATTACCTTAACATCTTGAAACACTGGAAAAGAAAGAAATTTTCTTTCATCATATTGCTGACCATTAGGTCAGCACAGCAGGATTGTCTGTGTAAAAACTGAAATCTAAAAAACAAATTTCTCTGTGGAATGTTTTCTTAGGGATTTGTTTTCTTCAACAATATTTGGAGAAGTTACTTCTTTAGTGATACTTTTGTGAATTGGCTGTGAAAAATTTATGCTGGTTTACTCAACTTATTCCTTTAATGTATTCCACACAATTGCTGCTGCTACTAGAAACACATTTTCTTTCTTTGTGTAGTATGGGAGCCTTCTAATTAAAAAGATGCCTACCCAAGCTATTTAAAACACGGTTTTCTTTAAGAAAAAGGAGGAAAAAAGAAAAAATAAAAGCAGCATTCTCTTGTAAATAAAACAGCATAATCATGATGGCACTGCATATTAACAGGCCATGTGCTAACTGATGTGGGCTATTTTATTCACTAGATGAGAAATCTGCACAGGTGAAAGAATTTGAGGACCACTTAACACTGGATTTCTTCTCAGCATACAAAACCACCTGCATTTTAGCAGTTTAATGTAATCAACTGTAAAACATTCACAGTGTTCAACAGACCTGAAATATTCTAATTTCTTACCCATGATATTATGGTCTAATGCCTTTGTGTCGGGCTGTAACATGAAACATCATTGGGAAAAGATCCCAGACTGTTTAATATAGATCTCTCCTCCCATTTTTTATGCTATGTGCAAAATATGCCAAAGAGTTATAATGAATAAGCAATTTTTAAAATTATAGATTTATATTTACCAGAGTTAAGCAGCCCTCAAAAACATGCAGAAAAATATTATAAGTATAAGCAACAGCTGCAACCAAAAAAAAAAGACTCAAACCAGAAGGTTCACAGTAAAATGCACATTTGGTTTTCTTACTTTAGAACAAGGAGCATTTATTTAGAACAAAGAGCATTTCCAGAGTGATTACTGCAGAACTTGAGAATTGTGAAAATATGTGACAAACTGTCAGCTCACTTATTATGCATTCATCAAGGTGATGAGAATCTGTTATTAATTCAGGGGTCAGCCATGCTCTGTCAGACCACTCAGCAGTGAGAACACATACTTCTATTAGACCAACATCAATGTATTTATGTGTGCTGGCCACTGACACTAGGAAAACGATTTCTATATGCATTTTGGAAGACTCTACCCAAAATTTCCTGATCTTTCTGCTCCCATTTCTTTCCTCTCAGCAAAATTACCTGTTTTAAACTTAGAAATAAAAATTGTTATTTTCCTCAAAAAGCAGCAAGAATCTCCATCCATTCTTATAAATCTGCCCTCAAAGAAGCCAATATTATTAAGAATAGGAGGTTCTAATTGACATTGTTCAGGTCATATAGTAGAAGCAGACATTCCTCCAGTTAGCAGTGAGGAAGAGGGATAGATGTAGGAAAGATTAAGGGAATAATACAGAAGAAATAATTATAATTGAGTCCTCTTTTTTTGTTTTTAAAATATTATGATAAATCAAGATTTACTGTAAGACATGTAAAGGAGGAGATATGGTAAAAGAATATAGTTATACAACTTGAAAAATTAGGGGTTTTAAATTAGAATCCAAGGATATAACTGATAGGGGAAAAAAATAAGTATCTATTATAAAATATCTTTCTCTTCAGTTAAAATTAGTTTTTATTTGAAACTGGGTGAGAATGTGTATCACTCTAATTAATCTGTCTTAGCTGTTGAATGATAACTTGTTAGAGCACACCAGTTTGAGCATTTGAGCATGTATATAAACTCACAGCAACTTCACAGTTGGTATGCAGAGACAAACTTTTCCCCAAAGGTAGAATGTAAATGTAGAATATCAGGATCTCTGATGTTTATTTCTATCTATCTTCAAGAAGTTGGGGTCCAAATATGAAACTTGAAAAGAATCTCTGTCTTTCTATGTCAAAATTTCATCAGGCTCAGAACCACAGAAGAACATGAAGGTCATTTAAGGTCTCTCATTCATTTCTGGTTCAACAGGAGAATAGAAAGCCGCTGTAATGGAGCAACCACTACATAAGTTTCTGAGTATTTGGTTGACATCAGACCTCAAAGAGATTTTTCACAAGTGATGCTTTCATTTCTGGAAAAAGCTTAAAAGTGCTGATGTTCCTATTTGTGACTTTTTTCTTTGTTGTCTGCTTATTTGACATTTTTCTTTGTTACTCAGAGACATCTGTATAATTCTTAGTAGGACACCTTTAAAAAGTGGATGGTTTTTTTGGTGATATTTTGTGGGGGGGGAGGGGGGGGAGTTTCCAACATCCAACTATTTATTTCCTTTTAAACATCTGGCAGGGTTCAACAGCATTACTACAGAAGTGCCAAAGTCAAACCTCTCACAATTATTTTAAACTGCAGAAGGGCTTTGAAATTCTGACAGTGGCAAATTGCAGCTTATAGGGGGTTAGAAGAGGGTAGAAGACAAAAGCAAAGTAGAAGAGTGCAGAGTGCTAGTCAGCAGAAGATATAAAAAGAAAAACGAAACCTTTTGACAAGTAAAAAACTCCCGAGAGTAACAGAGTGAGAATAAGCAAGAAATTTTCCTTTTATTTCCTTTTTAGCACTGCCCAGGGGAAGTGCTTTGATGCAGAAAAAATGTGTAGATATCTAAAGCTGTGCTGTCCTTAAAGGCACTGGTAAACAGGGTGAGTGAGCACCTGTGTAACCCAGAATATTAAACTGAATCCTGTCATTTCCTTTTTTTTGTCTAGTTTTGATTAACTTCTACAGTAATTTATTATGTTTGCTAAACTATTTGAGTGCTGATTTTCCTTTTATACATTTGAAAAGTGTGTCCATTTTCTTGGTCCTGCATTCTGAGACCAAGGCTTTTTGGGAGCATGAATGAAGTCAGACTACTGTGCATCGTGTTCTGGGATGTTTTGTCCTTTGTGCACTGAGGTGATGGGAGCAGGAGTGAACAGCAAGCCAAATTGAAGTAGCAAGATGGAATAGGGCTGCTGGGCAGAGAGTGTGCCATGTGTGCAGGGTGCAGGACTTGCTGGATGCTGCCATACCACAGGGATCAGGGCCAGGCTATGTTTCCAGCAGTTGTTTGGGCTGAGCAGGTTTACATCTGAGAAACTGTCACCAATGAACACTTGACCTGTAGAATTCTGTCAAAATAGCATATGATGTTTCCATGATGAAATTTTCAGAATTTCTAGAAGTACATATGGTCTTGATTGTATTCGGCTACTGTGAATTCCAGATAAAGGCCTTTAGCCATGTTCCAAACCTGCTTCCACATTTTTTCCCCAAAGGCTCTGTAGCTGTATCTAATATTTAACTTTAGAATCAGCTACTAAATCAACAGGAAGGATGACAAAATTATTTTCAGGGAATCAGAATCCTGCTCAAATTGCCTAAAGAATAAAATCTTGATGCATGTCTTTGAGAGTCCATTTAATCTCTTAGTACGTTGACATTCCAATCAAATATGCTACCTTCAGATTTTTTTGTCTAACTATACAGTCAGTTACTTTGATGCTCTGGTGGTTAGGAGCATAAAATAACTTTAGGAAAAACTGTACCATTACTCTCTGTATAAGTACCTCCACAATCAAGAATTTAAAAACTTCCTTTTCAAGCTAAGATTGATAGGTAAATACCATATATTCTGAATGCTACTCCAATGAATGAGATTCTCATAGGAAGCATAACAAGGAAAACATCCCCTTAGCAATATATTACTGGCTGTTTTGCAATTCATGACTAGTCAGTCCATTTGCATTTATGTATTTCAATATATAGTAGAGCTAACAATATTAGACACATCACACTTGGCAGTTTCTTGGACTGAATAATAGAATTGAAAATGAGGTTTGGATTTTCTGGTTAACTTCAGTACAGAAATATTTTTTTTTAATCCGAATTGACTGTAGTTGTACCAAAAATCCATGAAGTTGGAAACCAAACTACCTTAGTCCATATTATTTTAGATGCACTGCTTTTATGTCCCTAATAAGATGGCCTAATGGGCCTGTTTCATATTTATGTGGAAACCAATAGAGCCTTTCCTTCAAGTTAGGGTGCTTTTTGAACAACTTTTCTCTCATATTTTCTGTGAACCTATATATATATTTATATATACTTGATTTCTACTGATTAGATGTTATTACATTATGTGTCTGATCATTATTTGGATACTGTTTAGAAAACAATCCTTGAAATCAGACTTTTTCAAACTGATATTTATATCATTAAATGTAATAATTTCTCAGTAGAAAAAATAGGTTATCATTTGGTACAGTTCAGGTTTAGAGTCACATTTGAAGCGAGTTCTACATTCCCACATGTAAAAAATATGAACTCTATAAATCATCTTTCAAATTAGCACTTGGATTTTGGTTTTACTGCTAATATTATGTTATATTTTTAAAGAAGTAGTAACTATTTATGTTGTGTTGAAACCTACAAATATTATGAGGAAGTGCCTTTTCTACTAAAGACAGTGATCCAAATTACTCAGCCTGATCTTGTAAATAGGGTGAAATGAATTTAAATAATTTTCATGAATGTTGAAGGACTATTTTTTGAAAAAGTTTTGCAAATTGTCAGCATCATAGATACAGTCTAACCTGCTTCTATAACAACTACTCATTTGAAGAATATTTCTACAAACACATACCTTTGAAAACATAATTTTTTCAATGGGAGTTCTTGTAATGAGTTCAATATTATGTAGAAAAATGTCTGTGGACTTCTTTCAAAATGAAGCGAGACACATTTTATTTTTTGGTTGGTTACATATTACCTATGCTGAACAAGATATTATGGAGGAAAAATTATTAGAAGGCTAAAAAACATCACAAACATACAGCTGACTTGTGGCTGAAACTGAAAACTAATCACAGTCTTACTTAATGGAAACTCTTAAGACCTTCTGTTTATAAACAAGACAAACTAAAAGGTTGCTGGGATTTGCAAGACTCTCCACTTCTTTGGAGGCTTAGTTAACACACAGTTTCATGCTATTCAAGTCTAACGTTGATATTCTCCTCATGTAACATTTTTCGAGCACTAAATGAATGCTGCCTTCAAAGCAGGTAACACTGTGTTGATTCCTATTTAGAAAACTGTTTCATTATTTTATTTTTCTACATTGTTCTCCCTACTCTGTGAACCTAATTCATTGACTGTTTTGACCTGCTCTTGTGCTTCTACTGCCCTTTAGTTAAACTAGTTATTTTCACTGCCTGATGTTCGTCTGCTTGATTTGCTAACAAGCCTTTCTTGGCGCTTGCTGAAGAAGCTGAGTACTTTCAGTTGCATTTTGCATTATGCATTGTAAAAGTTGTCCTTCTTTTTGGATCTCCTTTCACATGTCTCTACTTTAAATCACAAGTGGAAAGAACTGAAATGTAAACCACTGTTAAACTCATATGATCATTATTATGTTTTGAAGGATAGTTACAGAGATCTGCAAGATGATGATGAAAGTCTGCCATGCAGAATGTAGACTAAATGTTCTACCTGTTCAAGCCAAGACGAGGATGCAGTTGTCAAATGGTATTCATGTGATTTGAGTCCATCCTCAAGAAGAAAAAGTGCACATGAAATGTATCTACTCTGATGCAGAGTAACAGGCCTCCCACAGAGGAAAGCCAGATTGTGATCTACCTCATGTCAATTTCCATATTTTTAATTTGGAAATATACAGAAGATGGAAACTATATGGCATGCAAGAATATATATGCTTAAGCAGTATATGTAAATATTACATAAAAAGCTTTGCATAAAACAGAAGCTTATGATTAAATAGACTAAGGTTTTGACTACTAGCCAGTAACAGTAATTTTTAAAGTTGTCAGACATAATTTTGCAATTTCTAAAGATGATTCATTTAGGTTCTGTTCAAAAGTTTCCATACAGAATGTAAAGAAAACAGACAAATTTAATTGGAATCTACATCATATGCAAAAGGGAGTCATATATGCATAATTGTCTATAATTTTTAAAATAACACCACATAAATCTGCCAATTGGGATTTGAAAAAAACTGAATACTGAATTTTAAATTTATATAACTGGAAAAATATAACTTTTTAATTTTATGAAGTTTCCTGAACTTAACAACTGTTCAGAGTGGCTTTCATGGGTGTTTCTATACACTTAAGTTAAGCAGGATCTGCCAGATTCTCACAGGTCTTCCCAGCAGCTGCACTGCAAGAGTGTGCAATGAATTGTTTATCATGTAATTTTCAGAGAGGCATACAAGGCCAAGCTGTCAGTTTAGTTAGAACCAGCATTTTGACTTCCTGCTTTCCCCACATGATGCATTTTCCAGATCAGTCTGCCAAATTGTATTTGTACATTCATGCAAACATTGCCACTGAAACTTTCCATACTTAAATACAAACTGATTACCACACATAAATTGAAGTTGTGTCTGGGATATTTTTCTTCCATGGAGGGCAAAAGCTACTGTCGCACTTAGGTTCCAGTGGAGGTGGTACCTGGTTGAGAGCTTGGTTTCTGTGATCAGCAGTATCCTGTTACAGCACTGGAGGTGCTGTAGAAGTAGAAGCTGATGAGAAACTAAGTGACAAACAGTGGCAAACAAATAGGTCCAGTTTTATGTCCTTCCTTTAAATCATATATCTCAGTAGCGAATGCACAAACAACTACTCAAACACCATATGCCCAAAAAGACCTTAGTCATTACTCCCTCACTAATTTTTCAAAGGAATGATGTGTCTCCTGAATGATTTGTCCACAGACTGTAATTCAATTTTCTACCAAAAAAAAGGTAGAAAAAAAAAGGTTCGTTTTGTAGTAAGGAACACACGTAGACCCCTGTGTCTTACTCCCTCCCCTACACGCCCCCTTAAATCTGTTTTAAATTCTGTTTTGATTTGCACATGTGCTGTAAGCAATTGTGTCTCAAATGCAAGATCTGACTCTATCCTGGCGCGGGAACATAAAAGAATAGATATTCAGTGGCATACATGGGGCAGTTACCAATTTCCCTTGTAACAGCAAAAAGGCCTTTTATTTAAATTATACAGTATATTCAGATACATCAGGGAATCTTCAGTATATTATTAAAACTTCCTCAATTTTTTCCCTAACATCTTTTCAGCACCATACTAACTTTTTCTCTGATAAAAAGACTATAAAACAAGCAACACCTGGCTGTAGACCGTACCATTTTAAAGTATGTGGGTGCCCCCAGGCAGGTCCTGTTGGGGCGCCTGCTGACCCGAGAGCGTCTCCGCTTTGGGCTTCATGACCAACTCCCCCAGCCAACCAGATGCCCAAGCCCAGATGTAGTAATCTGTGCCTCGTCAGGAAAAATCCAAGAGTGCTCTTTGTATGGTATTCCAACAGGGTTTATTAAAGGAAAAGCTGAGGGACCAGGGAAGCACAGGGCAGCAGGCAGGGTAGGCAGGGCAGGCGAACAACCTCTGTTGAAAGGGCCAGTGACAAAGAAGCTGTGGCCGAAACCCGGAGCCAGGGCGGGTCTAAGGTATATATCTTGGAGGAGGGTAGGAGGGGACAGGATACAAACAGACCAATGGGGGTGCAAACCAGGGGAGGAGCTGGGGTGGGGTAATACACAATCAACTAATAAGGAACAGGGAGGGAGTGGTTGTAAAGGGAAGACTAAGGCTGGGGGTACGGATCTTTCTGGAACAAGGAAGTAAACTCTAATTGACAGACAGGTGTCCCTAGACAAAGGATTCCTCCCAAGGCACCCCAGCTGTATTATATCCAACCCCATCTCCCACAAAAGTATTTTTTGGGGAATCCAGGCCTCAGAGATGGCCCAAAATTTCTGTTCGCTGAAAGAGACAATCAAGACCATGCATGTTTGGCAGCTGGCAGGTTTTTGGGGTATTTTATTAAGTGAATTAAGGAGGACGTGGTCTTCCAAACATTAATTATCCATACTGAGTGCTTGAATCAGACCATGTGAACAGTTCTGATATATGTTTAACTGGTAAGTATGTCTTTTTTTCATCAGATTCACTATGAATGACAAGCTTTGAATGCCATTGTGCTAAGACAAACCTGAATAAATATCCTCTTCAAGTTCTGTATGTTCATATAACAGAAATAGAAGACTTATACCAGAACTCTTAACATGCAGCTCTTGCTTTTGTGAAAAAAATATAACAATCAAAATTAAAATAGGTTCTTGTTGTCTAGAAGACTAATAAGAAAGTGAATTGCATCATTAGTCACGCACACACAATATAAGAATAAATTCCCCCACACCAAACAATCAGGGGAAATAAAAAATAATAAACAAACATCTTTGTTCTTCAGAGAATCTTGAAGACTTACAGTATATATAGTAATGAACTTGAGTTTATTAATGCATACACACACACATTGAACATACGTTGAATGTATATGTATGTGGATATATATATATATATACACACATATATATGCACACACACATATCTGTGTACATATATGTGGGATGTGTGCAACATAATGGAAGAAAATATTATGGTTACGACTCAATTTGCCAAAAACTCTCCTTATCTTATATAATATTGAAATTAAGCAACAGTAGTTAGGAAAGGATAACAAGTTTCTCAGTAGCAGATATGGTCAGCTGTAGCTGAAGCATGTGCTTCAAACTCTGTGTGAATTAATTTAGCTTACAAAGGTCTTTGCTATGTAGAGCCTAGAACTTTGGATACTTTAGTAATGAGGCCACAAATATTGTTATAGTTCTGACAATTTAATGGTATCTTTTTATTGTAGTCTTTGTGGTATGAGCTACAGTAACTCAATGGGGTATTTCAACACCAGTTTACGATGTTTATAAATCTGTAATCCAGAATTGCAAATTTACACAGGTTACTTTGCTTTGTGTGCTTGACCTGTTGGGTTTAACAAATTGTTCACAGGCATTCAGTGCAGTACACAGAAATCTCATTTAGCAGCCTTTTGATGTACCAATAATCACTCTCTAAATCTTAACTTCAGCTGTTAACTGTTTATCAGCCAGAGGAACTCTCTGAAAATACATGCAAGTGTATATCTGGACAATATGACAGAAGATCAGATTTTATGTGACGCTGTTGAATCCAAGCATTGGTGTCAGGAGCTTAAGTCAGCAGTGGCTCACATGCTGCAAGCCTTTAGATCTCTGGAGGCAGCACATAAGATATCAGCACATGACTGCCCATTCAAGGGAGATAAGAATTTGAAAGTAGAAAGTTTCCTACAGGGGAATTATGGGTGTTTGTCTTTGTTATGAGTGTGCCTTGGGAAAAATAGCTGGTGAGTGAGCTACTGCCACGTGTTGGACTGTCAAGCCAAGAGATAGACACTGAGAATTATGAGAAACCAAAAGTAATTGATTGTTTGTGTTTCACTATAATCACTTAGCTTACTTCATTTAAACAAATCTATGTGAATATTCTCATTAAAAGAGACATTGTTTATTGTTAATAAACTTTATAATAATAGAGTATCGAATATGAACTTGTGTTCCTTCAAAGACATTGTTTTTTGGTTTATTTCTGAATATTATGACTGTCTAAATTGTTATTTGAGTAGAACTTTTCAAAGTTCATACTGTACATGTATGAGTTAACTTCACAGGCCTAAGCCAAAAAATAAATTTACAGCAGACAAAAAAAGATATTCGAATGTTCAGAGCCAGGACTGTGAGTGAAACGCATGCAGAGTCTAGGAGATTTTTCTGATAGTTGACTTGGTACAGAATATTGTAAACATTTAACTATTTATTTAAGAAATTTTACATGTTCACTCCCAAGGATTCTTTTTTTAAGACTACAATAGAGTTTAGATTTTCAATTCAGTACTTCTAGAAGAGGTTCTACATTTTTGTATGCTAAAATGGACATTTTTCAGTGATTGAATGATTTTTTCATTTTCAAATTAATATAAAATCTTTACAGGTGTTGTAGTTTCTCTCTGCTACCTTTTTAACAATTTTTTCATTTGATCCTTTCAGCACCATACATTCTTACTTTTTGCACTGTGAATTATATGGCATAAACCATTCATGTGAGAAATTTTAAAACATTAAAACCATCACTTTGTATAGCACTGTTTAAATTCCATATGTACTGGGTGTGCATATACTACATGGATGATACATAGGTACTTGCACAATACGGAGTATAAACTGAAGTTTTTTCAGCAAGCATGGAATTTATTTGCTGGTTTATCTCTGTCCAATGTAAGTGAAAGATCAGATCTATAATAGGAATTACTGAAATCTTTCAGATTCACAAAGAGAAAAACAGATGCTTGTTGCTGTCAATAATTCTGTTTACCACAGTCTTCTTGGATGGGATTCTATATGAGTTAATCAGTTAACCCTTAATTTAAACCCACTGAATTACTGTAATCTTGTGATAAATGAATCCATGTACATGAGATTTTCTTTTCAAAAGGAAGTTTTCTACCAAATGTCCTGTGTAAAAGACTTATTCTGTTAAAACACTAAGTGGCTCAATGAAGAAAATTAAAGGTTTGTGATTCATTTTGCAATTGTTATGACTTCTGTTCTGAAAATGCTGCCATTCTTTCTTGAGATGTATATACCATCAGGAGAGCATAGAGAATTACACCTTTCCAGTAATCAATCTTCATCCTCAGTGAATCCTTTTTGGTAATTTCTGATTCAGTAATTGCGCTTTTGGCACATCTGTAAATCATATGTGTTCTGCTGAGCTTATGTTATCCAATATTGACATGATCAATATGAAACATTAGCAATAAATACAGGATGCATCTAAGGTGTGGGCCTATTGAACTTTTTTAATTACCAACATTCCTATAACTGTCCTTTAATACACTTCAGATTTTCAGATAAATAAGGTTGTTGCCTACATGCAATAACAACGATATTCTGAGAACACTATGATAAAGGACCTATAAATCAAATCATGATGCATTTATTCTTTAACACTTGAGTGACCTTCATTACTTACACACTCATTTAAGATACTGCTAGTGTAGTCAAGGGCTGCAGATAGTTATTTAAACAAGGAAAGGTTTTTTAAGTATTCAGGTTTTGGATAAGTACTTACCTCTCTTGCCAAGGAAGGAGTGTGCTAATCTTTCATATCAGAGAGTTTCTTATTCACGGGTGGTTTCTTGCCCACAAGGGTCTTGAACTTGCTCCTCTGAAGTCAGTTGGAGTTTATCTTCTGAATGAAAATAGTGTTTCTGACAGCTAAACTAATCTGAAATTGCTGTCCCTGCTTTGACATTAAAGTCAAGAATTGGTAGACCTAATGGCAATAAGCTACAACAAAAATCTCTTTAGGACTCCTGGTGTATATTAAGTGTGGACTACTCTGAACTCCTCGTAGAGCTGAGAAACTCATTTGAAGTTTGAAAAAAAGTCTTGAAAATATTACTGCGATACTTTCTAAAATAATGCTTTTCATAACAACCAAGACAAGGAAAATGTCTATAAAATTATATGGCAATCAGATTACTGAGACCTATCACAACTACAGGAATATCTGCTGAATACATTGCCAGTATTATTAGAATTGATTCATAATGAATAATTAAGGCTTAAAATTTAAAATTAATTATTTCTCACCATTTTAAATGTTCAATCATTGTGAATTCATTCAGCATTATTGCAAGAGTTACGTGGTTCATGACAAAAAATTAGGCAAAGCTTTGAAGAATACATTTAATTTGCTACGCTGCAAAATGTTATGGTATACTAATAAACATCCTAATAGCCTTAATATACTACACAGCACAGTTTAAAGAAAAAAGATATCTTTCTTTTAAATGAAAACCTAATGCCTATATGATCTTAAAGCCAGGTAAGTGAATAATAGTAGAGCTCATTTCCCTGAATTATGCGTGTGGTTGAAGCTTTCAGAGGAAATAAGCAGAGGAAGAAAAATGAGAAAAAATTACCTCTTTCCCACAGTTACTGTGTGGTGGTGAGGAGGCAAGGATAAACTGTGATCAAGAACCTCTTTTGCTGATTTCAGAGTATTTTTACCTAAAAATCTTAAAAGAGCATTTTGCTTTTCAGTGAATTTAGTAATGTCCTGTTCTTCCACAGCCCTTCCAGTCCTGCTGACTGTCTTTCTTTTTTTTGTGGGGAGATCTCAATCAGACTGCAACATAATATATGTTAGTCCAACACTATGTCACTGAGAAACTTCGTTCAGGCAGACTGTACTGCACCTTTGCTATAGGATAACAACAGTATGTCTATTTGTTGGGTGAGAAATTACTTGCAATTCAAAAACATGTAACACACATAGGTGAAACCTAGTGAAAACCAAAATAAAACAAAACACCAAAAAGCCAAAATACCTGTAAAATAACTCTTCAGGAAATTCCTAAAGTTTACAGGTGTTGTAGTTTCTCATCTAGTAACATCGATAGGGATATATTAGCATGTTAATACAAAATATGAATGTATTTTTATTTTCAGATACATTTCTTATTTTTAGGTCACTCCTTTCATAATGAAGGTTTTACAATATTGTATACATGAAATACACAGAGTGACATTAAGATATCAGATATAATGTTGATTATCAATATTTAAATTCATTTAGTAACAGTATCCAGAATACCTACTAAGAATGAGTTAATTATTACTTATGACTGAGCTTTTATTACTCACAAAGACTTGATAATTTTCTCTGAAGCTCAGAGATTAGCATTAATGTTAATCTTAATACCTTAGATATGAAATAATAAGCACAATAAAAAGCAAGTTTTGATGGAATCTATAAACTTATATAAGCAAAGATGTTAACCAGCCCAGCTGCCTCATATTATTAAGTGGGATTTTGATTTTTAATCAGCCACCAGAGCAAACAGATGTCATTCTATTAATGTCAAAATATATTATTTTCTTAACAGTCTAATAATGATAAAAATGAAGATAATTAATCATGTAGAGCGTTAAATCTTTAATAACGTCTGGTTTTCCCCTTTTTTTCCTACTCAACAGCAAGTATTTTAAGAACAAAAAACTTCATTGGTGTTTAAGGATTATAAAACTCTAATTAGAGGTGATAGTTAATGGGAATTGGTAAAAAAGCCAGTTAAGAGAAATAGAAAGTGGGGCTTTGAATGCTGCTGTGGATGTTACTGTGGATGCTGTTGTCACAGAAACACTTCAGTTCCGCTTTCTTAAGGAAATACTGTTTACAAATTAAATAAATATAGAAAAATAGAAATAAATTCTAGACTGAAAAAAATGAAGCAACAGAAAGCTCACATTTATCATGTTATATATTTTACTTGGGAAGTAAATGGTAAAAATATCTGACAGTCCTTCTGATCACCATGATTGAGGGTTTATTTGACTCTGAGACCTCTAAATTTATATTTATACTTGTCAGTTAAGCATCTCCAGCTCCATCAGAATAAGAAGAGAACAAATTCACATGGTCAATACATTCTAGGGAGATGTTCACCTATCACCTATGAGGTATCAATGTTAGGGAGAGTGTCAAAGCAACAGAAGGCATTGCCTACACTATTCTTATTTTTTCATCAGTTTTTGCTACATTTTCTTCATGATAATTTGATCTATTTTGCATTTCAGACTCATTTATCAGATTCCCTGGACAGTAATTGACATTTTCCATGTAGTAGTTCTGTCCTTCCATCTTAAAATTTGCTGAGTTTAAGAACTCATTTATGAAACAAAGTGATTTGAATGTTTATTACCTTGAGAAACTCTGAGACTCGACCTCAATATAAAAGTAATGCTGACTTGCAATATTTGTAATAATAGCCCTGGTCCTCAGTGCATCTTTTCTAACTAGCAATTAGACACATTTTTTTGTCATGAAAACACATACTTTTAATGTTTGTTATACACTTCTAAAAAAAGGAGGTAAATCAATTATTTTTGAGTCTATCTTTTCAGTGTTACTTCTGTACTTCCAAGCTTTTGGCTTGGCTGGGTTTTTTTCAAATGTTGTTATCATGAAAATTGAATAGAAATTACTTTTGAATTTGCAACTCCGTAAATAATATTGCTGTATGTTGAGTACATGTTTTATTAGTCTTTAGAAGTCAACGAGCCTCTTATTTTCTGTTGACAAGTAAGGCTCAAAAATAGTTTTTAAAGTCACTTGAAGAAAGCCTATGATAATTTTTGCAGTTAAGATATTAAGTCAGCTTTCTTGTTCTGCGTGAATTGTTTTGCATTGGCTGTATGAGTTGTAAGTAAGGGACAAAAAGCTATTTGCTAAACATAACTTCAATTACAACCACTGTTTATAACTTTGGGAAAGACCAGGACATTTATAAGGATTATATTTTTTGAACATGTGAATTTTCTGTGGGATAATTTCTGAGGAGTGTTAAGGGCAGAGGACTGTCAGGAAACACATTTCTGAGGTAACAATTAGTGCTGATGCCTTTTTCCTGGCCCTCGAATTATAAGCCAGACATGGTTAAGGGATAAAAAAGTTTTTACTTTGATATTTAATAATAAGGATCCTTAGGTGCAACAATTTGTCAAGGTGGAATAGGCCAAAATGCACCCACCTGGTAAACCACATATACAATTTTATAGACCTTGCCAATTAGCAAATTTCACAAAGATTCTCAATAAGCCTAAATGAATGGTGTGACATCCCCCTATTCTAAAATATTACCCCCAGATGGGGCTTAATCCTTAAATTTACAATATGTCCACAGAGATCCTTGGTTTCTCAAGATAGCGTAAGGCTTTCCAGCCTCCAGCTGTGAGGCCTTTAGGATGTTTGGTCTTCTTGCCTAGCAGAATACCAGAACTCTGCTAAGATATCAGCCTTAAAGAATTACTTGCATGCTAGGAATACTGAGAATATATAAAAGGTATGTAAAAAAAGAAAAGGCAAAAAATCATCATGGCATCACTGCTAGCTCGGGCAATATGAGGATGTAGGCAGCTATAAGTCTGGATAGTACTGACTGAGCTAGATAATGGAGGGGAGGGTGGGCTCAAGAAAGGTGACAGTGTGGATAAATGAGACAATAAAAGAAATTTTGGGCTGAAAATAGACATTTGACCAAAAATCTTTCCTTCATTTGAGGAATGTTTCCATTGAAAATTGTCCCAGATAGAGAGTGCTCTGTAATCAGAATCTGAGCTCCTGATGGCCAAAGGACAGCTTTAAAATACAAAATATGGTATCCTTCTCATTCTTTCAGTGGTGGTTACTTTTTGTCCAAGCAAATGTCTAGACACAACAGGTTGCTGCACCATGCTGCACGTCCTAAAGTTGTATATAAATGGCATTCAGGCATCCCAGAGTGAAGGCATGGATTATCAGGGGATGGTAAAGAGTAGCAGAAATTATTCAGCTCTCTAAAATAGGCATAATTGCAAAGAAATGCTGCACAGAAGATTCAAACTGATTCATTCTGCTCTTGTCTTAGGTGCATAATGAAAAGTTCCTTATCTCTAACTTTACACGAAGGAAGGGAGGGAGGGAGGAGGGAAGGAGGGAAGGAGGGAAGGAAGGAAGGAAGGAAGGAAGGAAGGAAGGAAGG
>VXBC01009130.1:180610-338736 GCA_013399945.1 Ploceus nigricollis | reverse complement strand
GGAAGGAAGGAAGGAAGGAAGGAAGGAAGGAAGGAAGGAAGGAAGGAAGGAAGGAGTATGAAGACCCATTCTCAGTAAAGCCTTGAAGGTATTCACCAGGTCTGCATGCCTGGCTTACTCAGCTGGTTTGCCTGAAATCTGTGTTCACATGGCAGCAAGGCCTCTGTAGCATAAGTGGGCCATGTGAGAAAATAGAATGGCGGTGCAGTGCAATATTTTGCATGGAAATGGATAGGCTGGCCCAGTGACTCCATCAGAGAGTTCAGCCATTTCATTGGATACAGAATTTGGTCTGTAGTGCTTGTCAATGAAGTAAGACAGCAACAGGGACAAGGTGAGCTTAGAAAGATAGGTGATGATCAATTGTAATATTTTAATCGTGGATCAATAGTCTATGTCTTTCTTCTGCTTGGGACCACACTAATCATGTCTTATCCATAAGAATAATAAAATTTTATACAATAGGTTACAGATCCTACTTTAAATCCCTGTAGAGATTGTGATTTCATTTTGGCTTACAGAAAAGGACAAAAGGACTTCTCAGTCAACAGTAGTACTTCCAGCAGAGGTCCTTTGCATCACAGGATTACCCATCTACAAATTCATTTATTTTGCATAATGGAAGATGATCGTAGAATGAGATGTTATGTCTTCAGCCAGCTGCTCTGTAATCTGCATTTACAGTGCTAATCTTCCATATTTATTTGGCTGCTCACCTGCTGAACTTGCCTCCTGACACTTACTGTGTTCAGTGGTTAAGTCTATTTTCAGAAAGCTGACATGCCCTCCATTTATCTGTTGATAAAATTATGACAACCTTTAACTACTTTGTAAGTCAAATCTTACCTCTTCACATCTCTTGAAACTACCTGTATCAAGAATAAAAAATTATGAATATGCATTGTTTTTTACCCTTTACCTCTCTGATTTTGTCATCTTCTCTATACTTTCACAGCTTACTTGCTTGTTGCAGAAATACATTCAGAGAGAAAAAAATAATTTGATTAGCTCAAAAAGTATGATTGTTTCAGATTTCTACTACTGCTCCTTTGATCTACTTCCCCAGTACCATATAACTTGTATAAAGACACATGATTTTCAAGCAAATGAATGCTTGGTGCAAGCTTTGGAATATAAAATAAATACCTGTGTAGGAAATGAAACTAGGTTTCTAGTTTCAATTAATTTATTTTCTAGAAATCAGACTGGAGTGAGTGAGTGAGTGAGTAAGCGAGCGAGCTAGTTGGTTGGATGTTGTTTTTAAATAAAGTTTATTTTGTAATTGATTAATTTATTTATTGAATTTTAAAAATATACTTAAAACTACAGTTTATTCTTCAGTCGTTGATAGCAAAAAAGCTTGGACTAATAAGTATTAGTGCTTGCTTAGTAGGAAATCTGCGTTTTCTATTGTAAAAATTCTTCAGCATGTTGCCCAAATTTCACTAATTTACTCTAGTAATTTGTTTCTCCACTGAATTTATTAAATAAAGATCCTGGAAAAAAGTGAAATTTTTTTTTCTGTTCCTATTATTGCTAGAAGAGACTTGATAATTGCTTATTTACTTTAAAAATGTCTTCCAAGCATCTGACTTCGCAATAGTGAGAAAATCAAAGGTCTTAGACTTTAGGTCGAGTCCTCCAAACTGCCCATATTAGAAGTACTTTATCACACACACAGGCAGGGCAGTGTTTTTATGCTCCCTCTTTGAGAGTTAAGCAAAATGGGGAATTTTTTATGATCATGTAGGTGTTAAATTTTATGGTGTCATTGGGGCCAGTAAAGACAAGCAGTTTTTGTTGGAGACCCAGAATCTGCTCTACTTGTCTTTGGTGAGCCCAAGCTAGCTTGGGTTTGTCCTAGAGTTTTGAGCTGATCTCCCAGTTTACTCTCATCAAAACTAATCCTATTTGCCTGCTTCTGAGTATGTACCAAAGCAGAGGAAACCGTGACACTTGAAAGATCAAGTTTGAATGTGTAATTCCTTGTCTTAGATTTTTGAGCTAAGATAGATGTGTCCTGTTGCATAACATACTTTTCAATCATGTTTGTCTGTCTTTGCAAGTTGTTACTCTGGTGTCTGGAAAGCTTCCAAATAAATAGTGGATTTTTTGAAAAGGATCTGAATAGAACTAGAAACAATAGAAAAATCCTTTAGGAGAAAATCCAAGAAATATACAAAGCCTTATGCAAATAAGAGCCTATTTGAATTCAGTGGTCCACCTAGTTCATCTCTGACAAAGACCAGAACTTGAAAAAGACAACTGAAGGAATAAGAAATGCAATAACTGAGCTCTTTTCTCACCTTCTCACTAAAGAAAAGCCTCTCTTTTTTTTTGCCTGTATGACTGTTGTTGCTTTGAATATTTATTCAAAGTGGATTTGCTTTCTAAAATGTGATATCTTGGTTTTCATGTTAACTTGCAGCTGTAAAAACCTTACATATTTTTCTTAAAGGCATTCTATTACTGATAAAAAGAAAATAATTTAAATTTGGGCTTGATTTTTTAAAATACGTCTCATCCTTGTATAGGAGACTGGCAAATAAGGATGTAATTCTTTGCCTTCTCTTTTATAGTTGAACTATTTTCCCATTTGTCTCTTTTATCAACAAAATTTGGATTTCATAGACTTATGCAAACATGCTTATATGCTGTTTGTTCAGCTGTAACCTCTGACAAGAAGCATTTCAATGAAATATGAAGTTGAGGTGCTGCATTCCTGCTGTCAGAAAGAACGGCAGAATTGTAAGAAACACTTAATGGTAGAATTTCCAAAGTGGAACTTTAGAATGGGAAATTTATTTTAAACTAAAGGATTATTTAATGGAACCAGAGTAACTCAAATTTAAAGGAACACAACTTAGGACTAAAATAAATAGTTCTGTATTTTAAAAAATATTCATAATACTCTTTTTTTAATAGTATCTTTACAAAAAAATGTAGGAGTCCTGGATTTAAGATTGAAAATGCCAAGTAGCTTTCTTACATAAATATTTTCAGGTATGAAAATATTTTTAAATTCAAATGAACAATATATTTTAAAACTTAAGAAGATATTAGCCTGTTAATAATTTTCTTTTAATGATAAAGTACATTTACATGTGCAAATAAATGAATGAATGATAAGGCAAGGAAATTTGTAGTTCCATTGTGTTAGTGTTCCACAGTGGTAATAAGAAATAATACCACACCTAATTTAATTAGGCTAAATGTTGTTATCTTAATCTATCTGGCTATTTCAATTCAATCAATGTTAAATAAGAATCATAATTTAATTAAAAATAAGACTAATTAATAATTTCAGGGTTTTTTTTCTATGAAAGATGTTGCTTTTCATGGGAAAAGCACAAAATCTTTTGAAGTAAAGAAACCATTTATAACATTGCCTTAGGAAAATTTTCTTCCAATTAAAGCATTTACAATACTATGAAAATATATTATTATGTTATCATACGTGCAAAGGCAAAAAGAGAGAAACAGAAATTGCATTGAATTTAATCTCAGGGAATCTTCCCACTTCATTGAAATTCACATTTCTTAGTGCTCACGAGGTTACACTGCGCAGGTGCTGAAGAAAGGATTTGTCCACTGCAGACTTTTTCTCAAGGCTACGAGAGAGAGAGAGCGAGAGAGAGGGCGAGAGAGAGAGAGAGATGTCTCTTCTTCCTAAAAGAGGGATATCTTTAATCCCAGTATCATTTGCCAGAAAAAACACTTCACTGCTTCACTGGAGTTGAGGAACTAACTGGGTTACTACAGAGTTGAACCAGAATTTTATTTTGATAGAAATTCCTCAGGATAGGTAGTTGGAGGGCAGGAAGAAAAGAGGAGAGGACTAAGGTGAAAATTCAGCCTTTGTCAGCCAAAATTTCAGACAGTTTTGAAAAATTACTTTAAGAGGAAGTAAAAAAATTCTGTGTCTGAAGACCACACTTTAAAATCCCAAATGCTCCTCTGGTAATTGTTTCGTAAAATAACATTAAAAAATTATTCAAATTTAAAAAAAAATTAAAATTAGTTCAATGTGGAAAGAAGAGTACTGGCAGAAATAAAAGAAGAAACAACTGAATATAAGGAGGTATTTAGAACTACTCACGTAACATTTCCTAAGCATCCATGAAATCTGTATCTGAGAAGAGCTAAACATTTTTAATGGGAACTGAGTAATTGCCAATCTTTTCCTTGATGTTTCCTTGAGTCAGATAGAAAAGTATGAGAAAATGGGTCTTTTATCCTTCACTAATGAAATTTA
The DNA here is from genome assembly GCA_013399945.1 of Ploceus nigricollis. Lineage (NCBI taxonomy): Eukaryota > Metazoa > Chordata > Aves > Passeriformes > Ploceidae > Ploceus > Ploceus nigricollis. Next base: position 334,481 of record VXBC01009130.1, on the reverse strand, counting down.
TACTTACCTGTTGAAAACTCCAGCAGCTTGTTGTGAAACACATTTCTGCCTTTTCAAGTGTAATTTTGTGTTCTGTGTGGGCCTTTGTTTTACTGTTCAGTTATTTTCAAGTTTCATTACAATGATAAAAAATGGGAATTATATGCATTCTGGAGATAAAATGAAAGGTCCTTCTTGCTATTTTGCAGGTGAACTTCTAACTCTGTGGGAGCTAGCTACATTTCCTCACCTTGTGTGACCACTAACTGTGATATCTCAGCAAACCTAGAACCTTAGACAGATATTTATAAAATGTCATATCAAACACTTGGACAAACTAAATGCTGTAATCAGAAATATGTGAGCTACTCCCCAACATCCAGAATCTTTAAGGATTTTATGAACCCTTGGAGCCCTGTCCTTCTGGCTATGAGGCATAAAGAGGATGTCTTCCATCATTTTCAATAGGATTGTATTGCCTAACTGTAAATGTTTTGGAGCCTCTTATTTCTATGGAAGAAATGAAGACACAGTTTCACTGTCTGAGGAAGTTACTCATAGCATTACAGACTCTTCTGACTTATTAAAGGAGTTGCCTCTTTTCTTTATTCTAGCTATTTTTTGTACTTAATATGCATAAAAACATAAGCAGAGAGTATCAGATGGTGTAATGACAGACTTTTCCCTTCAATATTATTTATTTTTTGAAGCATAGCTTTGCATTACTTAGTATATCAGGATCATTTTCTGCCTTATTATAATTGGTTGATAAAGGGAATATGATTTTCTTGCTCAAGTTTTCCCTTGAATTGAAAATAAATTATTAAAGGGCTTTCTTCTTCTTAAAACCAGAAAAGAAGATAAATTTGTGTATCAACAGGAAATATTTCAGTCATGATGAAATAACAAAAATGTAATTTCAGAACAAACTGTTTCCTTTTCAGAAAGTGTCAAAACACTTCACAGACAATTTTCAAAATTCACTTACTCCTTCTGCAGCAGCTATTTCGCTATTGAAACATAAATTGCAAGTAATTTTGGATCTCCTACAGCTGCTTTTACAAGTTTATTATCTATCTGCTTAAAATACCATATCAAAACACAGTCCTCATGTGTTGGGTAACTACTTCCACCTAAGCCAAATTTCATTAATCTGTGGGTTGTCCCCCCTCAAAAAAAAAAAAAAAAAAAACTCCCAGAAACTAAAAATAAGGTAATCATGCACCTTAAATCTTTTAGCTCTTTCCTTGCAATGTAGGAGTACTCCAGGATTTCTCAGGTATGAAGGGGATGTGATACAATATGGTTACTGAGAATAGCATGCTTTCATGGACTGGTGGTCTTTTACATGCAGATTATTTTAACAGAGACTTTTACAGCAAAGGAACTTTGAACTTGGAAAATATAAATATTTGTATACATGCATACATAGATATGTATATAATTTGCAGTCCATGTAAAGCACGCATCTCAGAAAATTAAGGAAAGCCTAACTGAGCATCCAAAGCACATTATGCACTTCATCATATAAAATTATCTAAGGACTCTTCTACTCTAAAACTTTAGTAGTCCAATACTAGAGGGTCTGCTATTGCAGTGATAAAATTACAATGAAATTAAGCAGTTTCAGTGTCTAATAGTATTCATGATTTATAATAATGGAACATGAAAGCCTTTAATATGCTAACTAAGTTTAACCTGCAAAATCTCCTATTTTCTTATATAGGAGAGAAAACATTGGGGGTTAAAAAGAAAACAAAATGAAAATGATAATTCAGCCAGTGGGAAACAAAAAATAGCAAGGGCAAGGAATATAGTAAAATAGATTGACAAGTACCTGTAAAACTGCCTCCTACACAGTACTTCACAAATTATAAGTCATGGTCTACAGACAAAGCATTTGCAAGAGCTGAGTTATCAAAAGGACTTAGTCCAAGGCTTTAAGGGGCCATTTTGTTGCTGTGTGGAACAAAAAAAAAAAAACCAAAAAAACAAAGAAAAAAGTGATTTTCAAGGAATCAGAAGTTAGTGTCACCAGAATATACAAAAGTCAAAAGTTCAAGGGGGCATAACCTACTCAGATAGTGTAGGGATGAACATTGCAGAAGGAAATATCAGCATTTAAAGCAAAAAATTAGAGACAAAATGGCTCAGACAATTTAGGCGATACACTATATACATTGTGTATGAGATCATATTCTATATGCAAATCTAACAATGCATGACAATACCTCCAGAGACACTATTGAAAGGCAAACATCCTAGTGTTCTTTTAGAGTTCAACTGCAACATCCTAAATAGAGATTTATGATTGAGGATACATGATTTTCATTGTTAAGAAGATGTAGATTTTGGTGGGTTGATCCTGGCTGGACACCAGGTGCCCACTAAACCACTCTGGCACTCTACTCCTGGGCAGAATGGGAAGGGAAGAAAATAAGACAGAAAAACCTCATGGGTCAAGAGAAAGGCAGTTTGGAAGAGAAAAGGCCTCATGCAGAAGCAAATGAAAACAAGAGATTAATTCTCTACTTCCTATCAGCAGGCCATATCCAGCCACTTCTCTGGAATTAGGGCTTCAATAAACATAATGGCTGTCCTGCATGACAAACAGTAAAAAAACAAATGTCCCCCCCTTCCTTCTCTTAGCTTTTATTGCTGAGCAAACATTGTACATAATAGCTTTTGGTCAGTTTGGGCCAGCTGTTCTGGCTACGTCTCCTTCTAAGACCTTGCCCATCCCCTGCCTACTGGTGGTGGTGGGGAACGTTGCAAAGACAGCACTGTTCAGCCAAAGCACTGGTTATAAACATCAAAGCACAACCCTGTGAGAACTGCTATGGGAAATATTAACTCCATCTCAGCCAGATACTACACAGGGTTCATAAGTGTACCAGTAAAATTGATCATGCCTGGAATGAATCTCAGTGTCTGAGATCAGGTTACAGAGAATGGCCCTACACCGTGTCCCCAGTGTTAAACTATCTTATTACCTGAAGCACAGTAACTGGATGCAGATCCCTATTGTACATTACTCCCAAGCTATGTTTAGGAGCTGTTTGAAAAGATATTTGTTAGACTGTCGGAATCTGTGATATTTAAGTGATTCCGAAATTGTAGAATGTCTCTGTCTTTCAGCCCCGTGCCAAAGAAGAAGTCGTAAGTCGTTCGTGCTGGTTTTCAAGGTTGTTTATTCTTGCTTATGTATAACACGTTCACTCTGCCCTGCTGAGGTCTGTCTCGCAGGACGGTGTGCGGGGCTCTGCCCCCAGTGGGATGTTACAAACTTTATATACTAAAAGCTACCTGTACTATGTTTACAATAACGTGCCAATATCTATCACCTATGTTGAACAGTGTGCCCCCAGTCTAATCCAATAGAAAAGTGCCAACATGACAGTGAGACATGGAGGGCTTAAAGAAGAAGAAGAAGAACAAGGCATGCCCAACTTCCTCCATCTTGCCCCCCAAATCCCTTATCTAAAATCTCTTAAATTCTACATTTGCACCTGTGCCTCACTAATTACTACTTATATCAGATACTCAGGGCTTGTAATTCATGTTGTAAGATTGAAGACTCTTTTTCATGGACAGGGATCAGAGACAGTGTCTCTCAGGGCTCTGTACAGGGGGGGTTCCTGACCCCCTGCCAGGGTCCCAGACCTTCCAGGGCAGCCAGAGGGATGCCCTGGATTCCCACAATAGACTACACTTACATTTCACAAATACGGGAGATCAGAGGGCAATGTACACTTATGAGGCTTAAACATATTAATTTAAACTCATTCATAAAATTCCAGAAAGTGAAAATGCATTACAAAGGCAGATCACTAAAACATGCTACATCTACAGCCTCTATTGCTTACACAGGTATAGTTAAGCTCCATGTTCAGAGCACACTCGTCCAAGAATCGGTTTTGCACTTGCTTTCTTCATCACATTTTTTTCTATAGTTGTCAGAAAGTGACTTCTCTGCAATGTAGTAGAAAATAGCTATTTATTTTACTTTTTTTTAGACAGCCAGACAAGGCCTTTCCTCATGGGTTTTCTAAGTCACTTTACTGAAACACTGCTCATGAGCTCTTCAGAGTGGCTCTCAATATCTTGAGCAGACACCTCTTTCACCTTCAGTTTCTTCAACTATTGTTGGACAGTCAGCTCCAACTGATTTGTTTTTAGCCCCTCACTAGGTAGATGGATTATAGAAAATATGCAATAGGATTTTAAATTATATTATTTCAAAATATTTCAAATGTCATAAAACAGACAAAACCAGAGTCAAGATGAAAACCACTTTTTCTTTACTTGTAAGTGTTTGGAAAGGGTGGTGTTTATCTCTTAGCTCTTTAGCTCTTCTGTGGGTCCCTCAAGAATTCAGCCATTACATTAGTTACAAATAAAGATTAGCTATTCTCTTACTGTACATAACCTCTCAACTCATTTTGAAATTCTCCCACTACTCCTACTGCATGATGCACCAAAATTCCTTTCACAGTTTTTGGGCTCCATCATCTGTTTCCTTTTCTTTATCCTTGTCAGGTCAATGTTCTTTAGATTGAATTTTCTTTAGATTGAATTTCCAAACCTCTGCAGAGTCATCAGTTCTTTAGTATTCTCCCTTGCAGTACTATTGAACATAAGCCTTGAATCCATGTCTTATTAGGAACTATAAAGATTCAAAAAATCACCCAACAGTGTAGCTATACTGTTATGCCAGAGGGTGTATAGCTTACAGAAAGCTCGTTGTTGATATCATAAACCAACAAAGCTGTCGTTGAGCTATCATAAACCTTATTTATGTTGTCTTTCCCCTCATACTCAGTAAGGGTGGAGTTAAATTCTAATGATGACTCTAACAACAGTTACCATGACCAGAGGCTGTTCTTATTGCAAAGGCAGAGGGATGAGAATTGATTCAGTTGTATCTATTTATCAACATTTGTGCAAGGGGAAAAAAGGATTGAAATAGGAAACTGTAAAACCAACAGAAATTGAGATATGTCAAACATTCACAATGGGATAAGTCAAGAGAAATAAAAAATTTTCTGTGCAGGGTGCTGGCAGTCTTAGATTTCTAGAGCAGCTCTCTCAAGGAGTTTGGTGGTACTGCTCTGAGAGACATAAGATATAGACTAGGTTTTATTAGAAAAGTATCCCTGCCTGTTCAATTTTTCCACTGCAGTAAAAATGGCAACTTGCAAAACTCTGAACATTACTTCCCTGTTTTGTCAAAAGGAGCAGCAACACCTCATAAAAGAGACTCACTCAGCACATTTAAACAGTATCTTATTCAAGTAATGTAAGTGCCTACTCTACCTTAAAATATTACATTGTGTTATAGTTGAGCCATTATCAATGATAAGCAGATTTTTAATCAAGGAAATAAGGCATAGTTAATTATGTGCATGGGTTGTGCTTTAAATTAGATTTTATTAGCAGTGCTCATCACCTTCCAGCCCACAAACCAGGTGTGGCATCACAGTGCTTTCTTTAACTACTGCTTGCAGCCAGAACCAGACTTAATCCAATTAGCAAACAGTGTCCTCATGTGAAAAGTGAGAAACTGCTGACAGTTGCAGTGACTGCCATTAGTGCTCTTCAGTTAAGAGATTCTCTAATTACAGAGCTTGACATCCAAGGTACAATGATAGCCTGAAGATACACCTCAAAAAAAAAAAGAAAAAGCCAAACAAAAAACAAAGAAAAAAAACCAACCCAACATTATAGGTGTAAATAAGGTCTTCAAAAAAAATAAGCCACCAGTGCCCATGACAGAAAAGAAAATGTTGCAAAGTTTGAAACTGTAATTGTTAATGTGGAATGGTAAAATGTCTGATTTAAAGGAGGAAAATTAGTAGCATTTTTCTGATAGAGATAAATTTCTATGAAATATTTAAATTGTAACAAATCAATTTCTTTTCCTGAAACTACAAGTGTATTTCTTTGCTGGCCAGAAGTATTTGTTCTCAGCGTGGCACATCTATGGTACAAAATTTACAAGGGTTTTTGGTTTTTTTTTTTGGGCCTCACAGCTCTTTTAAGCTTATGAAATTCTGTGAAATAATATTGACCAGTTTGATCTTTATGAGAAATCCTCAATGCTTAAGCTGCACCTGCATATGGCCTTTATAAATGCTCATCCATACTGGTTGCATGGCCCAACCTATCATCTGTATTTCATGCTCAGTTAGCATTGTTTGCAACTTAAGTTTTGTCCAAGATATATAATTTCTTCCAGATTGATTATATCTTGCATTTCATCTTCAACTGTGACGTTTTCTATGATGAAGAAATCCAAATTAAAGAAGTATTTTCATGTTTTCATTTATTTTACTCTTTTTTCACTAAAAAACTTTACAAGAGTCCTTCTGTAAACTATTTTTTCAAAACAGAAAATTTTGGGTAATACATAGGGCAACCTGAAGAGTAGGAGAAGTTCCAAGAAGAACATAATTTTCAGGAAACATAATGGCCTGGTGCTGGGGGAAAAAAGAACAGCTTCTCAGCTAATAATAAGGTAAAATGAGAACTGCTGAAGTTTGTTGAGTGTATTTTTTTCCAAATAAAATAAAATAAAATTTAAAAAAACCCTGAGACACATGAGCTCAATGTTTCCCTGTCTCCTTACGCACTTTTCTCTGACTGATACAGCTGTACTTTGATCACTATCGCAGTGAGAGAGATGAAATAATATTTGAGAAGTATAAAACATACTGCAGATCATGAAGAAAAACAACACAAATGCTTATATTATCATAAAATGAAATACAAATACCTCTGGCTAGATAGGAAACAAATGTTAATAAGTCTAAAGCATATATACATATGCCCTTCTTGGAACTCATTAGCATGGTTTAGATGTTTCATGGCCGTATTCTCAAGTGATCCAGAGAATCACATAGAATTATTACCTAATCAAAATGCAAGATTCATTGATGTGTGATGTAATTAAGGAATGATGTTTGAATGTGTTCATTAAAAAGGAATCGAAAACAGATGAGACCTAGGGTCAAGGTCCTTCGACAGTTAACTTTACCCTAAAGTCCAATATGATACAGCTGCATTTATTAGTTTAGCAATTTAATGAAAACTCATGAAGTCTGAAAAGGTTAATCAGTTCTTCTTATTGAACTAAATTCGCATGAAAAGAATGTCAGGTTTGAACAATGTTATGAGATACAAGCAGCACCCTGGCCAGGGTTTCTTCCAAAACCTTGTGAAAATATTAACACGGCACAGTTCAATTAGGATATCAGTTTGAAAAAAACAGCAAAAATCATCACATGGAGATAATACAGTTTCCTTCCAAAGGAATGTTGCAATCATCAGTAGAAAGATCTCATGTTTTCTGTCATAATTTACGCAGGTTTGATGGAATCTCAACTAGGGTTGCTTGAAGTTACCTAATAGTAGTGAAATTTTAGGCTTCACCTGAGTAATTTTCTGACGTGTTTATATTGTTGTGGATAATTGCTGATAATTAGGTACTATAATATAAATCCTCAATGGTTAGTAGCCCTGCATCTTGGGAAAATCCTCATTTTTGTGAAGATATGGTATAAGGATTTGTTCCATTTCCAACTTCTAGCTTAAAAAAATCAGATTTTGTGCAATGAAATGTCACCTATGCAAGCCATCATGGAGATCAGTGTCATTGTCAATGTTAAGAGCAATTGCCATTGGACTCATTGTCATTGGAAGTATAAAACTGCAAGCTGATCTATTTGGATAGCATTACTTCTTTTGTTGAAATAACTCATTTCACAAAAATAACCTAGCATACTTCTGTATAGATGGATGAAGACAATTCTGCATTACTCTATCCAATATGAATCAGAGGCTCTGAACTTGCAAAGACTGTGAAAGTTGGAAGAATCATTAACTCAGTTAATCAAATAGGCTGATTGTTAAAGCAGTAGTTAAAAATCTATGAGAAAAATGGTAATATGAGATCTGGTGAATCTTCATCTCCCCCCCTACACAGACCTCCATTTGCACATGACCCTAAATGACTACTTGAGTATATTAACTCAGAATCAGTCCTCTTATGTGGATTCCAGACTGAAAACACATTCAGCAGAAGAAACCAAGCACAAATAATCTGCACTACATAGACATACCACAGACTCTTCAAAATACTAGAAAAAAAATTGCTGATGTTACTTTCACTTTACAAGCTTAACACATTTTCATAAATGTGTATTGGCAGTGTCTTTCTGTGGGCAGCTGAGGTTTACTTGTAAAACAGCATGGTCATTGAAGGTTGTTTCTAAAGTGTTGAAGGGGGAGGCAAGTTGAAAGATTTCATTGTGCATAAATGTTGTATTGGGCTAAGTACAGCTAAGTTGAGACTGCTGAGTTCAAACTGCATAATCAATCTTTCAAGGCAAGCAAAGGAACAGGGGAAGGAAGAGGAAGAGGAACTCCTTATAAGCAATTTTCCTAGTTTGCTTCATTCCTAGCCTGTGGGCACCGTAGGCCAAATTTGAGTACATTAGCATTTACATGGAAATGTCCTTTAGGAAAGCAATCCTTCAGAAGCCTACAACAAAGATGCAGAGATCCCCATTTCTTTTCTTAATTACTCCGTGGCCTCTGCAAACAAGGTTTCCAGATTTTATGAATGCTGTTTTCAATATTATTCCAAGAAAACTGTATTGAAATGATGAAGAAAGAGTTGTACCTCAGGGCTAAGTACAGCTGGCAACATTCACAACAGCTTGCAGGGAGCCTAAGGTTATAGGAGGAATTGGGTTGGTACATAATCTCAGGATATGAAGGCACTATTTGTGCCATTTCAACTCTGCTCAGTAAATGAGGACCAGTCTACTGTCCATTCTCTCATCCTCCAAGACTCCTTGGTCCAGGGTGAAGACTGAAAAAAAAATAAGTCATATTCACTACACACTTTTTCATGTGCTTCCTCTTCCATGTGCCTACTTCAAATCACTATCAATGAGAGTAATGGGAACTGAGGTTTATATTCTCTTTTAGGGCCACGTAGAGTCAGCATTTCTTGAACATGTAGACATTTAAAACTTCAGAAGGGAAATTAATTAGAATTGATGTCTACAGTAACTCCACTAAGTATATTTAGAGCTCTTAGGTAGAAATCCCAAAGTCCAAATTATGATGTAGCATTTCTTTTTGCAGATACAGAATCACAGAATCATATAATAATATGTTACATGTTTTTGCTGTTGCTGTGTGTTTATATTTAATTTTTTTTTAAAAAAATATACATTTTAAAAAAGGTGTGATATCAAATTCTTAATTATCAACCATCAGGGCCAGGAACTGGACTTGATGATCCTTGTGGATCCCATCCATCTCAGGATATTCTACGATTATCAACTCTGTTCCTCTCCTTTTCGCTCTTAGTGCTGTTCCCCATCTTGCTCACAAACTAAATTATTTAGGATCTTTCTTGTTTTCTTAATATATATATTTATCAGAATTATGTTTTCCATTGTCAGCTGATACCAAAAGACTGCATTGCAGCACAGATATTTCACTGTAATCACAAATAGCAGCAAATTAATGTCATTCTACATTTTAGGCACTTACTGAGAAAAAAAGATTCTGTATCAAAATAAGTGGAAAAATACAACCCTGAATGAATAGAATTATTTATGAAAACATTTCCCTTTTTTATTGGAAAACAATTAGTAATGCAATTTGTTTTCAAATCTAAACCATTAATTTATGATATAACTATTTCATTGAGAAAATGGATGGTTATAGAGATAAACAGCAAGGCTAGGACTTCTGGAAATTATTATTTCTTATTGTGACTCTTCAGTGGTTTTTCTTAGAGCAACTATATAATTATGCACAAAATGCTTTAACCTTGTGCAGAGCTAGGTGCACATATTATTTCTATTTGAAATGGAAGGATTAAAGCTCTGAGTGAATGAACCCAGACTTTTCAGGAGGTTTATCTGGTAAGTGTGGGTACTTGCATAGAGCGTTAGTCTTTGAGTAGAATGGTATGATCAAAAAGAATACTCCCAATTAATTTCAATTTGAAGTGTGGGGGATTTTTAACCCTACGATGAATCAGGCTCCTTTCTCGTATGAGCCAATAATGAACATATATTTACTGCCACATGGGTTTTAAATCTTACAGAACACAGGTGATGGAAAAGAAAGATCAGTTCTATTACCAAAACCTTTGTAAATCCTGTTTTATTGGAAACCTACATCATCCAGTCACAGAGAACAAAACCAGCCAGAAGTGATCAGCCATTAAACTCTGGGTGGACCAGACCCTCAGTTTTTTGACCTTCTGCATCGTTTTGTGCATTTTTCAAGTGTAGTCACTAAAAGAACAAGAGAAGCAGTTCTGGTCTTTAAGAGATACTTTTTATATGAGGAATCTTAATCACCTTGACCTACTTGTTATGTTAGTATGGAAAATAAACCACAAATAAATGTCACTTCCTCTCATGTCAGAGATTTTAGTGGCAGGCTTTTATTAAAAAAAAACACCACCAAAACTGCTCAAACATAACCCCCCCGCCCACGCACCCAAATCTGGGCTATTTACAGACAGGTTAAGTCCTCAGCAAAACTGAAAACTGGTGTGGGCATAAATGTCACTTTTTTAGTAAAGTGTTATACTCTCTATTCCAGCTGACTGCATCACATAGGAGCTAGGATTCTGTTCTACAAAATTTCAGAGGAGAAAAAAAAGATCACTCAGTCTTATGAGCATATTTGTGGAAATTTTTATGCATTCAACATCAATAGTATTTAGTAGATATTTGAGATGTAGAGCCCTACTTAGAACGATTTTGCAGATCTGAAGCACTAATAACTGTAAAGTTGCTTGTCAGATTAAGTTTCAGTTAGATGAGGTTTGATTAATATACATTAATTTTGCTGAGTTTGACTTTTGCCTGTCATTCTGGGGCTCTTAGGGAAATTCTCAGGCATGGAGTTAGCATTTTTTATATTTTAAGTCAAAGAGTTATGAAGCAAAAGAAGTTTCTGTTGTTTTCATTGCCCTAATCTGGCAAAATGATGTAATCAAAGCATGTAGAAAGTACATAGAATAATAGAATCACACGTCTTTGTTATCGAAAGCCACATCTGACTTGTATGTTCATTTGGAAGTACCTTGCAGTACAAATATGGCAGTTTCTTCATCGATAAGGCAGTTTACCTCAAATTTGGTGAAAACTTTCATACAATTGTTATATTCACAACTAAAGATTAAATGATTAGGACAAACTCTCTACAGCAAAAGGTTGGGCTACATAGCTGAATTATAGAAGATGGTGACTGCCTCTCCTCTCACCATGTCTCCTTCCTGCTTTTAGACAGGTATTGCAAGTTGAAATTATTTTGCCCCTCTTGTGAAGTTAAGTTTTCTATTTTTGACATTATTACTTCAGTTTTATCTGTGTTATCTTTTAAATAAAGTATTTATATAGATTTTATATATCACTTCATCAATATCCATTAGCCAGTAGAAAAGATGTGCACTTTTTGCCAAAATTATTTTTAAAAGCGTCATTCAACTGAATAAAGAAGGATTTAATGATTAAGATTGCAAAAGCACTTTGGTTGATTTCACTTATTATTTTAACAATTAATATATTTGTGTATGTTCTTTCAACCTTTTTAGATGCCTTCGAAAAAGACATTCAGTTACAAATAAAGCATCAATTCAAATTACATTCAGCAATAATAATTTTCCTACTAACAAGTTTCAAGTCAATAGTAAAGATTAGTCTATGCTTAGATCTCATTGACATTTTTCAGTATTACTTTAGAGGTGGAAGTGGAGGTCATTCCTAAAGAAAGCTCAGTGCTGCTACTGAAACTAGCACAAGAAAAGAGAGAAACTCCTTGAAGAACTGCTTAATGGCAACTGAAATCAGTGCTTCTATTTCAGACCTTTAGTGGAAATAGAATCATCTCCAAAACCTACAATTAATTTCCAGTCCTATACTGTCCTCCAATAATATAGTAATAATTACCTAAGTGCTTACTTTCCACCAAAATTTTTTCCCATCTTTACAAAAATTTGCAACTCTATTTTTCAGCCAAATATTTAGAACTGCTGTGAAACTGGTATAGAGCAGCAGAATCAAGAAAAAACCTGTTGGCATAATGCCTTTCCTACTAAGTAATAACTAATATTCCTCGTCTCCTTTCCCCTCTCCTTGATTCCTTTAGTTTCCCTTGTTTTTTTTTTAAGATACCTTTCAGCAAATCATCTTTCCCAACATAAAACAAAAAGAATTTCAAAATCTTATTGCAAGTTTCTGTGACTTTTTGTATCCTAGTCTGTTTTAAAGGTTTGCAAGGTTTGACATATTTTTTATATTTTCCCAAGGACATACAATCTATCCCACAAAAACAAGATAGTGGAATAGAAAATGCCTGAAACTTAAAACTGCTTAATTTTTAAGGAATGTGACCAACTTCCACTAAATACATTCAGCTTTCAGTTTCAAATCAAAAGCATCCAAATCAATGTAGCAAAAAACTTCCATTTAAGCCTGTAATCAATGTTTGCCAATGCTGAATGAACATCAATTATTAATAATGGATGTGGTTTTGGTTGTTTTACTCATGTCTGCTTTTAGAGTATTTTAAAGGGTTGTTCCTGTCAAGTGCATCCATCACACAGGCATCACAGCTCTGAACATAAAAAAAAGGAAGAGTAAAAATTACTGGCTAACCACACACATGTCTGGCTGGGATCTAACTTTTTTACCTTTTGTTAAATCTGAATGCATGCACCAAGGGAGAGAGGGAATCAGACTTGCTTCAACACATGAAGAAATCACAAAAAGCAATACCAGCATCCTGAAAAAGGTGTAAAGCAGCATGGCTTCATTTGCCTCAGTGACTACAGCTACATAGAAGAGGAGTATGTGCTTCTTGATTTTGAGGCTTTACATTGCTTTGTAGTGCCATGATGGCAGGGACTTTAGGTCTGATGACTTAATAGAGCAGCATGGAAAACTTGTTACCTAGGTCAGCCAGGAAGGGATGGAGGTTGCTGTGCAATATCCCAAAAGGAAGTTTTGGCATCAGTTTGCCTTCTGTGGTCCAGCTCTCACTACACCTACAAAACTTAGCAGATCTGTACAGTAAAACAGTAATAGGGATGGAATTAATCTCATTTAGCCATCAATGTGTTAAGCGTGTGATCTCAGTATATAATTAAACTCCTTTAACAGAAATAGGGAAGAGAAACACCTGAAGGTGACACAACCCACTTTTGCTAGTCACCCACATTGTCATGGTATAAATTATCCCCACAGAGTTTTACTTTGTCCCTTAATTGAGAAAAGAAATCATAAACAAGGGACTGTAAGAGCAAGCAAACTCCAAGGCTGTTAAATCTATTAGAATATGGTTTGATGTAGGAAGAACTGAAAATTTGATACATAAAAGGAAACTAAGTAATTTCCTCTATTAATGTTGAAATTACATTCTGAATATTTTAAAGATCAAAATCAGCCTTAGAGTTTTAGTTTTAAAATACAGACTGACCCAGACCAGCATTAAGATTTTCCTCCCTGACAGTCTGCCCCAGCATCAATACTCTCCTTTTTCCTTTTGCCTCCAACTTAGTCTCAAATTCTACTTTCCAACACTTTGCAATATGCTTATCCTCTGGTCTTTCTCTTGACTCCATTCAAATCAATGCAGGGTAGAAAAATTCCTCTGTAGCCTTGCACAGTGGAAGCAAGTGTATGGTTTGCTTAATGTGGTAATGCCAGAAAATTTTCTGTGATCGTATTATTCAAAGTAGCAGCTTAATTACATGGTATGAGCTTTTATATAGACACTTTGATTATTTAATTATTGAAATAACAGCTGGAGAACAGAATATTACTTTCTGAATTAGCTTCTTCTGCTTGTTTCAATATATTTTTGTTCTTGATGGGCTTCTATAAACTGTTTCAACATGTTCCTCTCAACAGAGATACTGGTGCTATTCCAACTTCAAATGTGATCTGGATGCTATGTTGCTTTTGGTATATGAAAAGCATATGTGTTTTTTCCACAGTAAACTTTTGACATACTGTATTTCATTTCATTTTTAATATCATTCTCTCTGGAGTGGCTTCTTATTCCTTCCATTTAAGAATACCTACGACTCATCTACGTTCAGATTGCACTCAGTCATAAACCAAAGAATTATGTATTTTTGTCTTAAGATTTTAAGTAGAAATATCAGATTTTATTGCAGTTTTTCAGATATTAGTAGATCAATGCAGAAGAATAATAACAAGTAGGTAGAAAAAAATTCCTTGTTCAGATTAACATGAGGAAGTTTTAATTAACATAATGCATTCAAGACTTGCTAGAAGACATCAGCACAAAAAATACAAACTCCAGATTAAATTAAGTCACATTGGAATAACAACTCCTCTTTTAGAAGGTGTTCTGTTCATTCATGTCTAAATTAGTTCTTAACAGAAACAGCTTTAATGATTATGAAAAAAATAGCTTTTTATCTCTAGCTTTTGTCGTTGTGAAAAGATTTTGAAAATATGAAATAATCATAAAGCACTGCTGAGGACAAGGACAAAAATACCAGCAACAAAACCAAGAGGGGAAAAAAGAATTCAAATAATTTCTTACTCTCTGAGCAAAAGCTTGAGTGTCTATTCCTCCTCTCTTGCCTGGGTGACAACTGTGGCATGATTGCATGGAGCAGAGAGTAGTCCCACGGGGATGTGCAGCCTGGTCAGGCTGTGCCTGGGAAGCCAACGTGACACTCCTGAAGCACAACGGATACAAGCGCGTTGGCCGTGAAGTTTGTGCACTTCCAGCACAGGTCCAATGGGCCTGCAGCTCAGCCAGGCTGTGTCTCCCCTTCTGTCTGCTGCACTCAGGCTCCTGGGAATGGGTTTATACTTTTTGTCTGGCCTGTTAGATGTTATGTCAATAGGAGGCTCTATCCCAAGCCACACATACAGTTTGGTTTGCTGGGGCTTTTTCCCACATTTTAAATGAAGATGGTAAATGCAAACTATCCTACAAGATCCACCATGAGATATTTCTTAAAGAGGAAAAAAACCTAAGTGCAGCTATTACATATACAAGAAAAACACAGAAGGAATAAAAAAATGAATAGTATTATTCCCAGTCTTGTTGAAAAAAATCCCAAAAAAATTAAAGGGAGGATTTTAAATTAATTTTAAAAAAAATGAAGCTTAAATAGTAATAACCACAAGAAATAAAGGACAGGAAAATGAAGCTAGTGGTCATGATGGTGTTGTAATTACATTGCCTGTCATCCTTAAACAAGAAATAATTACCTACCAATAGGAGAACTCCATAAGAGGCATACCTGAATACATTGGAGTGGAATAAGAAAAAAAGATATCTATTTTTCTGGAAAAATTTCATTTTTTATACTTAATCTCATCTATCTTTAAGAGTAAAAATGTGTCTGGATGCATCAAGTATTTAATGATTTAACTGTGTATATTGTTTTATAGGAGTTGAGCATCATTTTTATCATAAAAGTATCATGTTAATCTCTACTGTTCAGCTCAAGAAACAGCTTTCTTCTCTTGGAAAGACCATACATTTTGAGGTGTAAATCTTATATTTTTTATACATTAGGTTTCTGATCAGAAATCTATGAAAGACTTTCTATTAGATCACTTGACTTGAGATATTATAACTGATGGTTTATTCCTTCTTTACCTGATATTGAGATGACAATACCAGAGTTAAGGTGGAAACTTATTCAGTCACTACAATGCAGACTGATCAAGAGAATTCCATATATTTTATTTCTGAATTAGAACAATCTCTGTCACACTTCAGATCAATGCAACAAAGCAAAAGTAGAAGAGGAAAGAGAGGTCCTACAGAGCTTACATGATATGCAATTATATTTCTTAACTCACTGTAATTATCCTGAAAACTTAGTTCTGTGCTTTTCACTGAACTGTCAGGGCTCCACAGCCTGTCAAGTATCACATCAAGTGACCCTGAGGTGAGGTCAGTTGGTCAGAGCATGGTGCTAATAACAGCAAGGTCATGGGTTCGATCCCTATATGGGCCATTCACTTAGGAATTGGACTTGAAGATCCTTCTGGGTCCCTTCCAACTCAGATTATTCTATGTAGTATCAGACTAATCTAAAGGAAAATTTTTTGGAACAGGATGTTTGATTCTTAGATAGTAAGGTCCTTTCAAAGTGTCAGATTTGAATCCACACAAACAAAAATCATCAGGTCTTGTCACAATAACCTGTTGGAAATGCGGAAAAAAAAGCCAAAGAAATTAATTTCCCTTTGATAAATATATTATTCTGAGACCGTAGATCACTTTTAACTCCTTTTGGCCAGATTTTTGCCAAATTTCTCGGTAATCCTGAACACCCCCATGACTGCTCATGTAAAACATGTTGTATAGGGTCTGGTAAATACCCTTCCTGATTCACTTTGAGCTTGATTCAGTGAAAGAACAAGGGTAAGCTCCAGACAAACAGCAGGGGACTTCGTTTGAATTTAGGTGTCTTCAAAAACACTGCTGGGCTATCTAACTTATCATATTGAGTATCTTCCTTGCTGAATTTTTTTTTAAATTTTCCAACATTAAGGGCATACATTTTTAGACAGTTTTCATATGGAAACAAATGCAAACATTCAAAGAGGTCTGTAGAAAAGAAGTTGGAGTGAGTTCACTTGCTATTATGGTTCTACAGGAAGGCACTTAAACCCAATAAAATTTTCACCCTGCTAGAAAACAAGTTTTATTTCTCTTGTTGATGTACAGCTGTAATGGACGGTAGCTCTGAGGTCAAAAGAATAACAAACATTAGTAAGACTCAGCTAATCAATTCAGGTAGTACTGGTCTGTTTTCTACACTATTTATAGACATTAAATTAGAATTTCAAAAAGACAAAGACACTCAAAAGAACAAAACTGAATAAATCCAGTCAGAACCAACACCTAGATGAATGCCAGTTGATATGAGTGTCTCACCCATTTGAGTTCTCTCAAATAATTGGGAACTACTGGGAAATATGACCAACCAATAGCTAGAAAATTGTTGATGACCTTACTGTTTTTTCCTTATTAACATTACTTTATTATGAGGATTCTCTTGATAAGATCACATGAACATGTTATATCTATCTTTAATACAAGATATATCCAGTCTTTGAGTTTTTTCAGTCTTCTTTCCCGGTTTTTTAATGGAGTAATTTTTAAAAAATTTTCTTTAATTCATGCAACATAATTAGTGTTTTATCATACTGTAATGACATTTTCTCTACAAAATCAAGTTTTCTGTGGCTTAAGGCAATATTAATGTTTTTACTAATGTTTCATCATTCTGGGTTTTTGGTTTTTTAAATGTTTTTATTGGTCTTAAAGAGTTTTTTCTGTCTGTAGATCTTTTGTGGTTTTACTTATTTTTTTGCCATACTGTGGGAATGTGTTATTCTTACATGGGCGTTTAGGTTCCTCAGCTTTCATTTATTTCTTGGATATTTTCATCTTTTGATATCATTCCCTTAACCTCTCTGTTTTCTAAGATGTAACCTCAACATTTTCAAAGAATTTTGACTCAGACTTCCTGCTTCAGGGGCATAAACCATTTTTTTCTGAGGACATACTGAGGTATCAATCTGTATTCATTACTGTGCCTCACTGATGTCATGGATTTGGAGCAGAACTTACTGATTTTTTTTTATTGGATTTCTTAACATAGTTTTAAATTCTAAATCCTACACTCTCAAATATATCCTTTCTGATATATACAATTTTCTTTGATCTTTTGAAATGCCCCTTGAAGTAATAATATACCTTTTTTTTCGAGGTTGTCAATGAAAAAAGTTGGTTTAGGGAGCTGGGTCACTGAACTCTGCTTTTTGCTTTGTAACAATTTGAAACTAGATTCTTTATTAATACAGCCATAATCCTAGATGGACTTTTTTTTTTCTCAAGTGCTTTGATATTAATGATCTCAATTACTTTATGAGTAAAAGCTAATAGACCTTCAATGGGAAGTGTTTGGCTTGCTAACCCAGTTGCACCTATGCTTTATGAAGTCATAAACTGAGCAGAAAAGGATCAGTATTGCTGTTCTACTCCTCTTCAATCATTCAGTATCGTTCAGAGACACAGTAGCAGAGAATAGCTTGTTTTCCTCTATCTGTCAGAATTGGTTTTTGTGGTGGTTTCTGTCCTGCTGCCTAGGAAGACATCCTATCTTCCTTTTGACCAGTGACATATACAGCACATTTCTTGTCCAAAAGTTACAATGAGATGCTTAGAATTCTATTTTACAGTCACCCTGTGTTCAAGTGTGATTACTGTTTTTTCCTTATAGCAGTATTCTGGAGAGGGCTATAGTTCTTTTTTTCTTCACCTTTCATCCTCAGCAATGACAGCAACAATAACTTGTAATAGTACACTATGACCAGTTGAGTCGTGGTGGTTGAAAATATCTTATTCAAACTTGAATTTGACAAATAAAATTTTACAGAAGATAAATTAAAAACCTAAACAACAAAACAAATCAACCACACCTGAGCAACAACAGCAACAATAAAAAAACCCCACCAAATCCCCATATGTTATTTTTCACAATATGAATACTACTCTACGCAAGATTTCATGTCCTGGCATCATTGTGCCAAAGGATTTTAACAAGAAAACATAGTTAATTCCTTTTAGAGGTGAATTCCCTTCTTTCTGACTTTAGTTATATAGGATTTAGAGAGTGTAATTCTATGCATGCTTTTTTTTAAAGGAAAGAAAGCAGACTCAACAAAATAAGAATGAGTCAATAATTTGTTTAAACTAAAAAGAGGAAAGCATAATCAGTGCTTTAGGAGTATGAGTTGTTTCACTGCATAAGTTGTCCAATTTGATGAAGTACCAGACTTAGGCCCCATTTGTCTGCACTGTGAAGTGAAACATTTTCGTTGTGTTTAAGAAACAAGTCTACCATAGATTTCCCTTGTGGAGAAGATCAGTTTTCAATGAAAGCTGAGTAATCTGTATTTATTGGATGTGGTATTCACCTACTTAAACTTCTTTGGGATATAGAATAAACCATAATCAAGATAAAGCACCAGTTAATTTATCCAGGAGATAGCCATCTCTAAAGCACTTTCTTCACAATCTTTGCCTGCTACATTGACCTTTGTAGAGGATACAATTAATCCTCTAACATAACTGAGAGTAACAGCTGATATCCTGACAACAGTCTTGTGTTTAAAACACCCTGCTTTCCCTGACATATATAAACATGTGTCTAAACTAACAATGGCTTCATAACATTTTAGTCACTCTGGGGAGAGGGAAGTCTTTCTATTTGCAAAGTAAATTGCAGTACACATCAGCTTACAACAGGCACGTTGGAATTTTCTCTCAGTTTTAAAGATATCATCGGCTGAAAATGTACCCTCTTTTATGTGCAAAGAATCTCTTTGAATCTGTATTTCATTAATCAATGCTGTCAAAAAACATTTGGTGACTGAATACTTGAGGTTCTGAGAGTTTAATTTAACTTGGCCTCATATTAAGAAGATGGAGGCTCCCTCTTTTCCAAAACACAATCCTTCCTTAGAGCCTCTGTTTGGGAATTGAAAGTATTAGGAGTGTGAAGTATCTTCCAAGTTTAGCTGCTTAGAAGCTAAGTATCTAGTTCGAAGCAGTCATCCAGCTCCCTCTGTAGCTGGGAGGAAGAGATAAGTGTAAGCTAAAGCAGTGATATGAAAGCTGGAAAAATACAAAATCTAATTAATGGAGCTGTGCAAGTGACATAACGAAGAAGCTGGGAGTGTGATTGACAATCTGACAGAAAATAGACTAGAAAGCAGGATGTCTTTAGCCCATCAAAAATCTGTAAAAGTGTTCTCAAACACATCTACTCAAACACCACCTACTACTGCAAGTAGGAAGATGCACAGAACTAGTAATGTGTGCATATGATCTTTAAAGATATAGAGAATGAAATAAACATTTTTTTTTTGCTACTAATTGCTACTTTGCTAACGTTTGCATGGGTATGGATAAAGCAATATTAAAAAACTAAAAGTATGTCCAGACTGATAATCAGTTGTACAACAAGCTACAATAGAGGTGGATCATTACAGTGAAATTCTGGGAGATGGAGGACCTTGTGTATCCAGAGAGACCATTTGCCACAGGGAACTGTGACAGTTCATGTGAGAAAACTGCTGGGGATCAGTGGAACAGAGACAAAGGAGAGAATGGCAAATAAGAAACCCCCCAGTTTAGGAAGCTGGTTCATCCAAAATAGCTGGGAAAGTTACTCTTTGCAAGTGGTGATCTCCCACTGAGTACAGACTGAGACTAATTAACCAGTTTCAATTAAAATATTCACTTTTGGTAGGTCTGAGTGCAACCCATTCCAGATGTGCTGCAATGAACCTTGGTTGTCAGCAGAATTTGCATTAATGTCTGCAAAGCTGTGACATTAACCATGCAGATGAAGAAAC
The DNA here is from genome assembly GCA_013399945.1 of Ploceus nigricollis. NCBI lineage: Eukaryota > Metazoa > Chordata > Aves > Passeriformes > Ploceidae > Ploceus > Ploceus nigricollis. The sequence continues at coordinate 314,034 of VXBC01009130.1, read as the reverse complement.
AGCTTTAAAGCTGAAATCAACATTTAACTCTGGCACACACACCTCTAATGATCATAATTAGTGCTGCAGGACAGATAACTAGACCTTCAGTCACTAGCTATCTACAGATGGTGGTAGATAGGCAGGAACAAACTGTGCTTTGAAGGGAACTAGAGACTTCTTTTAATATTTTGGTCTTTTACACTGCACTGCATGGAACTTACACTGAAGGTGAATTCATTATTCACACATTCAATGATTATTGCATAAAATCAAAAGAGAAGGAAAGAAAAAGACTATTATAACTTACCTTCTCTGAATAATAGGTATTAATACATATATTTTTATCAGATAGACAATAATTTGACTTTCACTTTATGATAGAATGTTTCCTGACTTGCATAGAATTCTTTAACCAGTGTATTTCTTAAATTACCTTTCAGCTCACTAACACCTCCATCATCCCAGAGCTGGTCCATCTGCTCTTCCTGATGTTACTTGTGAGACGAAGTGGAATAATTTGTTTCAAGTAGGACTGCAGGGTAAATAATTTGTTGGGCTTCTATTGAATGTGAAGGCCAAATCTTAAAATCTCTGAACAAATTTAAATAAAAGTAAGCAAGTTCTTATCATTATTTGGATAGTCAGTGCAATTTCAAGACTTGATTAAAAAAAAATCTCCAATCACTATCAGTATGTGTTATGCAAAGTTTGCCTTTAATTTTTTTATTTAACAAATACAGAATTTACAGGCTCTCAGATGTCAATGAAAAAATTGCTCAATATTGTTCAATAGCACAGCAAAACAATATCATTTTGTATATAAAATAACAGCAAAATCAATGGTTATGTTTCCAGGATAATATATTTTAAAAGACATAATATAAGCCATAAAATAAATTGGTTTGCGTCTCATTTTTTGATATATCCCTTAATTTTTAAAAAAAGCAAGGAATAAAGTTAACAGACTTTATTACTACCATATTTCCATAAGTTTTCTTAAAACCCATCCATCCTTGAATAAATTCCCTACTGTGTCACTCCTGTTGTAGAATCTTATATTCTTTTACAATAAGCAGAGTTATTCAATAACTGGTGAAAGAGGCATTTTCTAATTTATATATCTCTGGACAGTTTTCAAGTATATGACAAGACAAGTTCCAGTATATGCCAACAGTGTCATTCCTGACAGCTTTCTTTGTTGCGTGAATTTGACTTCTCCTTTGAAGCCTGCTAGCAGGGAACAGGAAAATTGAGCAAAACAAACTGAAAAATATTCCCTTAAATAATAACTTGAAAAAAATTGTATTTGTAAATGAACAAAATTATACTAGTGTGGAGTAGTGATTCACAGACTTGTCTTAAGAACGGAACTCTGTTAAGTGACATAGAGTTGGGCTCTTGGCTGCCTTGGCTGTGCAAGTGAGTTTGGTTCGGACAGAGTTCCTATTCTTCCACAGTGTTCAGGCAGGAAGTGAGTAATATGAGTGACCAGATCACCTTTAGATGCATATTTTTTGTAAATAGCTAGATGATATGCAGCCTGCTCCAAAACACTCACATATAGCACTCATTTTACTAGCATCCATTTTAATTTCCATCTATAAAGAGGAAATAATATGAAATTAATCCCGTTATGTTAGATAGTTAAAGACCCTTCATAAATATGAAATATCACAGAGGCATGATGGTGGGCAGCAAATCCTCAATACCTCAGTCAGGAAAAGGAGCCACACTACCCCAGCCCCAGGGCAGTGGTAGGGGTGGTCAGGTCCCATGGGATAGGGGTCATCCAGCAGCAGGAGTCAGTGGGGACATTCTCTGTGTCACCCCACAGAAAAGGAGCTTTGCCAAGGGCTACAGAGCTTGCTGAGAGAAGCAGAGTAGAGTATTTGAGGACCAAAGAGTACGTGTTATGGGATATTTGCATATGGAAAGGGAAAGGTAAAGATGTTTGGGCAAGGAGAAAGTGTATTTTTTGTGTTTACACCTTTCTCCCAAGCTAATTGTCAAAACTTGTCTACTAATATGCACATTTCCCAGGAGAACACGTCCCCGTCTCCTTGACTGTTTCATTCTTTAACAAGGACTATTCCTCAGCTCTGCAAAAAAGGAATAGGGTTGACCTAAGTTGTCTTCCACCTTTCCAGATGGGGAATAATGTCTATCCTGTCATCTTTCTGCCCTCTAGTTCATAGAACTGTTAAGGTTGGAAAAGACCTCAAAGACCATCAAATCCAACCTACTCCCATTGTGTTCACCACTAAACTATGCCCACAAATGTCACATCTACATGTTTTATGAACACTTCCAGCTGGTAAGTCCATCACTTTCAGGGGCAGATTGTTCCAATGCTTGATAATACTTTTCATAGAGAAAATGTTCATAATATCCTATTTAAACCTCTCCTAGTCCAAACTGATGTAATTTCCTTGTTATGTCAGTGCTTTCCTGGAAGAAGGAGCAGCCCCCACCTCACCCCAACCATCTTTCAGGCAGCTGTAGAGAGTGGTAAGGTCTCCCCTGAGCCTCCTTTTCCAAGCTAAACAACCCCAACTCCTTTAGCTGCTCCTCATAGTACTTGTGCTCCAGAATCTTCACCAGCTTTGTTGCTCTTCTCCGGACTTGCTCCAGCATCAAAATGCCCTTGTAGTGAGAGACCCTAAATTGAACCCAGGATTCAAGATGCAGCCTCACCAATGCACAGTAGAGGGGAACAATCACTACCCTGGTCCTGCTGGCCTCAGTATTTCTGATTAAAATCCAGATGCCATTGGCCTTTTTCACCACCTGGGCACATGCTGGCACACATTCTGCTGCCTGTTGACCAGCACCCCCAGGTACTTTTCCACTAAGCTGCTTTCCAGCCACTCTGCCCCAGCCTGTAGCGCTGCTTGGGGTTACTGTGACCCAAGAGCAGGACCTGGCACTTGGCCTGGGTGAACCTCTACAATCGGCTTCAGCCCAATGATTCAGGGGCTTCCTGCCTTCCGGCAACTCAACACTCTCACTGAACTTGATGTTGACCATGAAATTACTGAGGGTGCACTTGATCCTCTCATCCAGCTCATTAATAAAGATATTAAACAGAGCTGACCCCAACACTGAGCTTTGGGAAATCCCATGAGGGAACAGCCCCCTGCTGAATTTAACTCCATTCACCAGCAGTCTCTGGGCCAGGCCATCCACCCAGTTTTTAACCCAGTAAAGAATGCACATGTCCAGGCCATGAGCAGCCAGTTTCTCCGTGAGAATGACTGTGGGAAAGTGTCAAAGGCTTAACCAAATCTAGGTAGAGAATATCCACAGGTTTTCCCTCATCTACTAAGCCTCACCACTCACCCATTTCAGCTTATTATGCAGGACTCCATAGGCAGAAATGCTATATAGACAGGACATATTTTTGCATTAATCAGATCTTTATATTCTCCTGGAATGTAGTGGTTTCAGTCAGAGTTTACAAGGTTACATTCAGCTCAGGTGAAGCAAAGGAGAAAATATGTTCAGTATTAATCTGTGTCATCTAGATTTTGAAGAAGTTCACACAGTCTTAGAAAAAAACACACTAACAGCATCTACCTCTTTATAGAATTCCTTTTGTGTTATGCTGCTGGACTTTTTTTAGTCACTTAATATACTGTGAATACCCTGACCATTGCAAGATTGCAACAGTTTTAAACATGCATTAAATTTTAAGCTCTGAACTACTGTGAAGTATCCTTTTAAATGCTAACAGCATGAAACACTGTGTAGGAAAGCAAAAGAGCTCAAGGTAAGGGTAGCTACCTTTCTAAAACTGGAAAATACAAGAATTCACAGAGCTGAATCTTGGCTTTAATTTCACCAGGGAACAAGTTCACAACTTTCCAACCTGACACTTCACACCGCCAAAACTACCACATGGGCTTTCTGAAAAGTATCAAAAAGAAAGAGAGGAAGAGAAAAAAAAATAAAGCTTTTAGTTAGGAGGTAGATGTGCCCTTTGACCTGAGTGGTTAGCAAAGGAAACTTGAGGTTGCTGTGGTTACAAAAAACTGGCAATGGAGTTTTTGTTTCCTTACAAAGAATTCCTAAAGAGGTATTCTCTGAGCACAGTAGGAAACACATAGAAGAAACACAGATTTAGAGCTATTAGCAGAGACCTTCAGAAAATATTTCCTTCATAAACCAGCTGTTATGAAGACTGACTGTTTCACATCTGAGAAAGAAAAGTTGAAATATGTTTCTAGTATACATAACAATTTGAAAATTGCTAATTACCCTAAAACCCACCAGAAAATTTGAATCAGTCAAAAGGAAAAAACAAAACAGACCAAAAGGACAGCACCATATTAATTTAAATGAAATTTTACATAGAAAAGTAACAGTGACTCTGTTCTTACCATTTATCTTTATATGCATAACTGCAGCACTTGGTTCTTATTTGTCTTTAGTCTCTGCAGTTCTCATGTGCTTCAGCAAACCTGTGTTGCATTCCCTCACCATGCCATTTCCTTGCCACATCCCATTAGACAGATTGTGATGCTTAGAGCTTGTGCTGAATGCAGATTGGCTCCATATGATCCTTCTGCCATGCTAGAGATTTGGGGAGCTGGATCGGGTGACAGATCTGTATTGCTGGGTGAGGTGAGCCCTGGACTGCTCATAGGTTTCTATCTTAGTGAGACTTTCAAGTATTCCAAAGACGTCCCAGGAACAATCTTGGGTGCACACAACGTGGGCACTGAGAAGAGGCAACAAAATAAAATGTGACACCGTAATATAACCCTAAAGTCCTGTGACTTACAAGTCAGATTTTGCACTGAACACATTGAGTCTTGGCTGTGGAGCCGCCATCTACTAATAAATACAAAGTAAATACTTTTGTAACACTTTTTGATGTCAATCCTTCAGCACTTCTGGGCAAATAGTACCTTGTCTCCAGAACAAGGAGTGATCCACAAACCATTAACATGACTGGTACAGTGGTATTTGGTTGAAGGTTGGACTTCATGATCTTGGAGATCTTTTCATCTTTTCCAGTCATAATGATTCTGTGATTCTAATATTGTACATTGAGTATTAGTACACTAGATTTCATTTTATCTTTCTGTATCCTCATTCACATATCATTTCTGTGTATTTAAATTTAAATTAAAATATTTAACAATGTAACCTTACACTGTATATTTTCCATGTATATATGTGGGCACTATCAAATAAGGGCTGACACCAATGGTATGAGATTCAACAAGACCACGTTCCAGGTCCTACACTTTGGCCACAACAATCTCATGCAGTGTTACAGGCTGAGGGCTGAGGGAAAGTGCTCAACAGAGAAGGATCTGGGAATGCTGGTTGAAACTCGCTGAAAAGGAGCCAGCATGTGCCCAGGTGGCCAAGAAGGCCAATGGCATTTGGACTTGTATCAGCAATAGTGAGGCCAGCAGCACCAGGGCAGGCATTGTTCCTCTGTACTTGGCACTGGTGGGGCCCCACCTCCAGTGCTGTGTTCAGTCCTGGGCCCCTCAGTTCAGGAAGGATGTTGAGGGGCTGGAGGGAATCCAGAGAAGGGCAGTGGAGCTGGTGAAGGGTCTGGAACATAAGTCCTGTGAGGGGTGTGAGCGGTGGCTGAGGGAGCAGGGGCTGTTTAGCCTGGAGAAAAGGAGGCTTGTTACTTTTTACAATTACCTGAAAGGAAGTTGTAGCCAAGTGCGGGTCAACCTCTGGCCCAGGAAACCAGCTACAGGATGAGAAGACATAGCTGCACCTAGGGAGGGTTAGAATAGATATTAGGAGGAATTTCTTCACAGAAAGTGCAAGTAGACATTGGAATGGGCTGCCCAGGGAGGTGGTGGAAGCACCATCCCAGGAGGTGTTTAAGGAAAGACTGGACATGGCACTTGGTGTCATGGTCTAGTTGATATGGTGGTGTTCGGTCATAGATTGGACTTGATCTCAAAGGTTTTTTCCAACCTAATTGAATCTGTGATTCTGTCATTCCTTGAATGGCATTTAAATCAATGGTATATAGAAGGAAACTGACATTCAAATACAAAGTCCTTGTGATCCAAATTAAATTTTGTATTGATCTTTCAACAGGGTGAAATATGTCAATGTTGTTTTTTACAATGTTGTTTTATACCACTGCTGGTTGTGGTATGATCTTCTGTGCAATAGCGGATGACACTTTTGATCTTATATTTTAGTCTGTTATCTTCGTTTCTATACCAGAAACCACAATCTGGTAACTTACTGCTGCATATTATAAATTATAATGGAACAGAATTTCTCATTTAATTTCCTACAGGATGCACCATTTACCTAAAAAAATAATAAAATTTGTCATCATTCTCTCTGAGTCAAAACCTCAGCATAATATACCTGAATTGAAACTTTTTCTAATGTTTTGAAAATGAATGATAACATGGTCTTGGTTTGGGTTTTTTCCTCTCTTTTTTTTCTTTTTTTTTTTTTCTTCTGCAGAAAGTAGCATGCATGCACAGTATATAAAAATGTCACTAAAAGCACAAACTAATTTAGACAATCCAACCAGAAATTTTGCAACTGCTTCTACTTGATTTGGATCAAAAAGAACTTTAGAAAGAAAAAAAGGGTTTATGGCTAGCTTTTTCTTTTTCCCTAGAAAACCAGAAAACCTTGCATTTACTTTTTAATGGGACAAATTCATTCATAAATAATTTCTGCAGCCAAAATAGATCAGAATTTTAAAACAGAAAATTTAATATACAATTTTCTATTTATAAATCTGAAGGATTCTGGAAATGATAGATGCCAGATACAGAAATTAATCTTGCCAGAAGAATTCCTGAGGCTTATCTTTTGAAACAGAGAAGAGAAGAAATATCATATCACACACAAAGATCTTGTGCTTCTAGATGTCCTCACTAGTGTATTACATTTTAGTTATATTAAACCTAAGTCTGATGAGGCAAAACCAGTTTCTTTCTACAGACCTCTAAATAGAAACCAAATGGGAAAAGGCCAGAAAATTACACTGTCTTTTATCAATCTAGTTTACCCTGCCTTTGTTCCTTATATTTAAACTTCTATCTAATCCATTCCTAAACTCTATGCCTACTTGCTAAAGCTAAAGTTCTAGGAGAAGCAGGTTCAATGCCAGCCCTACTTGCCCTTGTTTAATCTTGTATGCTGCACAGTAATACAACAGTACAATCAGATGGGTAGGTGGGACATCTGGTCTGAGGAATACATCATAGGAGAAACCATCTCAGCACATCTTTCAATTAATGTTGTTTTCAGCTTCTCTTATTTTTCATTCATACAGTGTTGTAGATGCCAAACAAGCTTATTCTCATATATGCAAAATGTAACATTAATTCACTGCCAAACTGAAAGATTTATAAAACATTTGATGGAGAGATGGTGGAGCACATGTATTTACATTGATGGAGTTATCCCAAAGTACAGGATGGTTGACATGGAATTTAAAGATCTTATTGCTATAAAGGTCATGTTATCAGTGGCTTCATGAACATTTGCAAAGACATGCCTGGGTAAGATAACTGTCTCAATCAAACAGTGGAACTACTTTATACCCACTGTTGTCATCAAGCTTAATGTTAATCAAATATGTTTTGGCAGATGAGGGCCAACAATATGATCTGCTATGTGAGGAGATGAAACTGGATATTATGGTGAAGAAACCTCTCATGTAACTTTAACTCACAGCTATATTGCTAAAATAAACTTGTAACTGCCTATGGAGAATTCAGATAGTACAGTGGTGGAAACCCTGTGGCTACAAGAAAATTGATTTTTTTTTCTTGGGGAAAGGATTTGTATGGTATGCAATAAATACAGGACAGAACCATGCACTGAACAAAAGAAAAAGAACATATTCAATAGCCATTCATTATTGCAAGTGTTGTTAGCTCATTGAATCAGCTATAGGACCTTTAGGAAAAAAAGCAACATTTTGTTTTCCAAGAAGGAACATGAGAATTAAAAACAATCTTAATTCTCTCAGCCTTAATCCTGCATTTTCAGAGCTTCCTGAATTAGATTTGAGAGCCGAATAATGTTCTCAAACTTACCTTTATGTTATATATAAAATGTAGGATGGGATTTGATGGTGTAATTTCCTAACAATCACTTTGCAGATTGCACACAATAAAGGATCTCTAAATATTTTATTATTCCTTAATAAATTAAGCACAGTATAAGCTTGATTCTCATATTGATTCTTGGCAATTTAATATTTCAGTTAATAATGAATGTGATAGGCTTAAAATATTCATGCATTAATACAACAGGAAATATTAATTCATTGGCCTATCTGACCAATGCATTGAAACATTAAAGATAAATTTGAAATTTAGTAATGGATACCTGCATACTTTATTCTATTGTATGAAGCATGTAAGAAACAATAGAAAAATTCAGTCCTTGCATGTCGGAATTTAAAAAAACTTGGGCTTTATAATTTAAATAATCAATTGAATTCTATCTTTGTGATATTTTCTATGTTAGTGATATAAAAATTGATTATGAACATCAGTTCTGATGTCCTCTTTTCAGTACAAAATTTGATCATTTAACTTTTGGTAAGATCCATCTGCACATATATGTAAAATGGAATTCCATATCTGCATAAGAAATATATGATGAAACTTCAAAACAGTCTGAGCAAATTAAAATATGTAGCTAGACTATTATGAAGTGCTGTATTTAAAGAGTAGTTGCCAAAATAAATAAATACATAAACGAACAAATAAAAAAATATAATCCATTAACAGTATTCAATTTTGTCCTGAGTGTTGCTTTGTATGAGTATCTCTGCTGAGTTATAATTTTTTGTTTGGAAAATCATGTCATATTAGTTACTGATAGCAATATTAAGCATGTCTTAGAAAGCCTGCTGATTAGAAATCGTCTTCTGAATTGCGCTTGGTCTTCATCAAGGACTGATCAAATACAGAAACTTTTCTGTGTCTGGAATTTCTTCTTAAGGTCTGAATTATTTATTGAATTTTTTTTTCCTATGGAATAAAATCCTGCATGTTATTATTCTTTTTTGTGTTTTTAATTTCTTAAAGTAACAAAATCAGTCACCTTTTTCAGTAATGGTAACATGCAATCTATTAATTATTGATAAGCAGGTGAAAAAATGTAAGCTAATCCATTTTAAATATTGAGGGTTCCTATTGAATGTCATTTTTAAATTTTTTATTATTAATTCTTAGAATTCTTTAAGTAGAAAGTAATTTATTTGTTTTATTTCCATCACGTTATTTAACACCACCTTGTCCTGCATTTTGGTATAAAATATTTAATGAGTATAATAATCACAACTAATATTTCTGCAGTTATGTAGTGTTGCATTTCACTTGCTTTGGCATTCTTTTATTGTGTGTCAAATACACAATATTCTGCTTTCCACTTAAGAATCATCTTGAAAAGGATAAATAATGTCTATTCCTAAAAACATAACCAACATCCTTGGCAAGATTCAAAAATTTATATACAATTCAAATGCATATGAATTTATGTATATATTTCTAAACATACATAAAGTAAACATATAAATATTATTACATATATGTCCATGAAGGGGAAAGTGTGCTTAACCAATGAGATTGCCTTCTAAAATGGGAAAATCTGGATGGATAAATAAGAGAAGAGCACTAATTTCATTGCTGACCCAAGCCAGGAAACACTGATCAATACCCCAGGGGTCTGCNGCTGTGCCTGTTCAGTCTGGAGAAGAGATGACTGAGAGGGGACCTCATCAGTGTCCATCAGTATCCGAGGAAAGGGTGTCAAGAGGGTAGAGCAAGGCTCTTCTCATACCGTGAGAGGGCATTGTGTTGCAGAATGTGTTATATTTATACAGTTATTACAAATAAAACTACTGAATATATTACATGCAGTGTATTAATTTATTGCAAAAACCTGAATCAAACATTAAGTAAATCTTTGGAGCCCAATATGGAAACTTCAATAAGAAGTTTGCAAGATCCTAGAAATCTATAATTATTTCTGAAAAATGTGATCCCCATATGATAAAATTAGTTTCTCATCAGTTTACTATTGCAGTACTTTTACTTCTAAGATATAATTGATCTGTGGAAGTATGAGAAACTTCATAGATATGGATTTCCTTGGTAAAAAAATATTCTTCTAGCTGTTATTATTTCACATCAAGATCTCTCCCTGCAGGTAGAGCGCAACTGTGCAAAGAAATCTCTCAGTTGTGTGTTTTGACACTACTGCCTTTTAAAAGAAATCATAAAAATTTCTATTTATATTTCAAACAGAATCTCTGTTCAAACAGAAAAATATTTACTAAATACAAAGACTTCAGCTTTTGTTTTTTTGTTTTTATAAAAGCAGTAAAAAACTGTTAAACAAGAATAATTTTTATTAGGTTTTTACCTTTTTAGCTGATACATGTTTCAATGTAATATGTTCCCCTCAAAAACATTCAATACTTGCGTAGCTGAGCAGTTTTTCACACCCAAATCCCCACTGTTTCCTGTGACCGAAGAAGTGCAAGAATAAACTACAGAAGCCCATCTCAGGCAGTCAGGTGTAATTCCTCCATGTTTCTCTCAGATTTGGAACAGCTTGTATAGCAACAAAATATCAGGCACAATATTTACAGTTATTTGAGCTTTATTATTCCTGACCAGTGCATTCAGAATATTACATAATCTAGTTAGATCTACGTATTTATTAGATATAGCTAGCTGCATCTTTTGAAGTTTTCTGGGATGAAGGAAGAAAGAAGGATTTGGAAAAATGAAAAGAAAAAGGATTTCTGCCTCCACACATAATTTTCTAATGGAAAAACAGCAAAATGTTGAACACAAGGAGCAAAGTTGTAAAAAGAAGAGGCAAGATATTAAATATATCAAGAATTGAAGGTCAATATTATTTTTTAAATAGTATATATTTCCAAGGTTACCAAAATTTTTTCTTGCTCACTTTGCATGAAACCATACAGTTTCAAAAGGCCACATTGGTCGTTGATACACATTGTGATGTAACCATGGAAGACCAAGAGCAGTCCCCTGTTCAGCTAATTGTCAGGAGCGACATATTTACTCACATTTGCTATTGGAGTGTGGATTTTCCATACTATCATCTCAGGGTACCAGCCCTGAATAAAATCACATATACCATGCAGCTCACTATGAAACCTGCTGTATACTGAGAAACTTAAAACTCTTTGTGCTGATGAATGTGCAAGAATGGTTCAGTATCTGGGTTTACTGCTTGTTGAGGCCTTGGAAACAGGACCTATTTTATTCTGATGGTTATTCTGATCTCTCTTTTCACTGCAGCTGAATGTTAGCAAAAAAAAATATTTCTCAAAAGCAAATAGAAATCATACCTGCTTTATTTCATAAAGGTTCTTTCCTATGTTAGTTAACAGCTATGAGGATGTACAGTTTGATCCAAGATCTTCATATTAGATATTGCTATCATCAAAGGGGATTGTGGTGTGATGATGTGTGCAACCTCACATTTGAAACTCTCCCTGTGATGTTTTTCATATTCAAACAGTTATGGTAGAGTTTTCTGTCCTCCAAAACCTGAACAGGAGATCTGTATTAATACTTTTAATACAGATTTATTGATTGTTCAATAACTTTAAAAATATTAGTAGCCTTTTTTCTGGAATACAAAAGAAACTGTGAATAACTATGCTGGTACATAACCCTAATCAATATTCTGTTGTGTAAGAAATATTTTCATTTGCTGGGGTAGGCAAGATTCACTTCTCAATATGTGTTCTTTGAACCATATAAACATGTAAATTTATAACTTCATGTGCTAGATCAGTGAGAATAATGCATGGTTTTCATTGTCTTTGTGCTTTTCAGATGATAGGGACTCTCCATTTCTCTCTATTGCTTAACCTAGGAGTGACTCCCAGAGCCAGAGCATTGAGGAATACTGTGCTATTCATTATATGGAATAGTTTTTAAATGTTGACTTCCTAATTAAAATACAAGACTTTCTAAATACCAAATCCTTGTGTTCTTAGTCCCAAAGAATATTGTGCCACCAGTCATAGAATTTCTGACAGGCACTTTCTGTGATGGGATACATTTTGCTATACATCACTATTTAGACTATTCAGAAGAATTTAGCAGAGATTCCTGTTACATTATATAGAAGAGCCCAACATAGTTTCAAATGTGGCACACTTAGAGCATTTTCCAAATGTAACATTATATGACGTTCTTTGTAATTTTCCAGCCTTAGCTAGATATGAACTACAATTTTGCACAGGCAATAATGCTCTTCATAGAAAGGATTATATGTCTACATAAATCTTTGTAAAAGCCCATTAGTGGTATTTTCAGGAATAATCTAAGTAGAAAAGCATCTAGACTAAGTGGAAGTATTAGTCCAGTTATGTCTAAAAATTATTCTATTGATCATGAGCCAAAATTGAGCAGCACAATGATAATGCCACCACATTAGGATGAGAATTTTTTTTTTTTGGCAGGCTATCCAAGAGTTTGTGGAAATAAAGTCATTAATCCCATTTAATCTTGCTGATGTCATACACATGCCATTTTCTTTTTCATGTTATTTTAAATGAGAATAAGGAACCAGAATAGTGAGACATGCAATTCTAGGACATGGAATAATTATTTTCTGATACATTGTGATGTAGATCTTTATGCTAGACTTTAATATATAAAACTTATTCTGGAGTAAAAAGTTTTGGGAACCTTACTTCAACAGTTTGGCTGTTTTAAACAGCAAAGAAAGAGGGCAGAAACTGTGTGATATGTGACATATCTTTAGAAATTTTCTCCATAAAATCATCAACATTATAGGAATTATTACTTCTTATCTGTGTCACCATCAAGAGGTAGTCTGGTAGGAGACCAAATAATTAAGAGGACTGGACACTTCAAATAAGTCAGTGATAAATTGAAGATATCAAATAATGTATCAACTACATGTATAGTGAATCAATGTTTTCTACAGTGGAATTTATTAGACACAGCAAGGTTTCTTCCAGAGAAGATTTCTTTGGGGACTCTGATTTGAGGGAGTTTTCTATGACTGTGGTAAAGGGATCCAAAATAATCCATGAGGCTGGATCAGACTAAGAGATCACTGTAAGACACTGGAGACTACCTAGTCCACACTCCTGATCTGTGCAGGACAGTCTCCAGTTCTAGACCAGTGAGCTATGGCTTTGTCTAGATAAATGTTAAAGTCTCTAAGAATGGAGATCCACAGGCTTTTTTTGTGATATCTCAGTACACTCTGCACTAACTTACAAGGGAAGACTATTCTCAATGTCCAGTTGAAGCTTCCTGAGACGCTGTGTGGCTCTTGCCCCTTGTTGTATTACCTTTGACAACTGAGAAAAATCTGTCTGCCTCAGTCCTGGAGCAGCCTTCAGGTAACCACAGGCTGCTATTTAATCATGAATTAGACACTGTGCTGCTGAACTAATAAACCTCATAATACCTTACCCCGTCACATAGATCACATGCCCCCCTCAGAATAGCAGCCTTGTCTCCACTCTCCCACAGACCTCTGGGGATTCAAAACTGAACTCAGCATTCAATGCTCAGCCTTACTAGCTCTGAGAGAGATGATAACTTCACTGCAGCTGCTAGTCATGCTGCTTCTGTTTTAGTTTAGTGTGAGGCTTTGCTAGTATGCTGTGGAAGTGCATTGTCGAATACAAATTCAGCCTGCATTCACTGTAATCCCCAGGTCCTCTCCAGCAAGACTGCTGCCCTGCCAATCACCTTCCCGTTTGTACTGATTCCCTGAGTTGTTCTGCATTGTGTGTGTTTGAAGGCAGCATGAGAATATGAACAGCAATAACTGTACTGATGTCTGCCGCTTACAAGGGGGAGATGTTTTCAGTCCCTTTAGATGATATGTGAACTATTTAATTCCATAGCTTCCTAAAAAGCTTAATAATTAATTTTCTGTGGCTAGGAAAACCTAATTTACTCAGAGTCCAAGATCATATTTTTTGACTGAAGCAATATATAAAGATAAGTATCAAAGATTCATAATTTCATTTATATCAGTGATGCATTTAGATCGAGGTAAGACAGAGGACACTATTATAATTCAAAAGCAAGAGCAACCAGCAGCAGAAGTTCATTTTGTAAAGGCAAAGTGTATTGTCATTTTTGATACTAACCTTCCCTAATGAGGACTTAACTATAAGCAAATGAAAAGAAAAATATATCTGGTCACAGTCTGGACATTTCCTCTTAGACAGGTGAAGCACAGTTCTTTAAGAAGGAACGCCAAGAATGCTTTTGTTGTGAAATGTAGGATATTTTGTAGCTCATTTCAGATGTTTCAGCAGGAAAAAAGTTAATAAAAAGAGAGTTGTTAGTTCAAAATCTTTAAAATCATAGCTGTCCAGCACACTAGAACATACTTTGTAAACCCTACAGTAATTAAGAAACCCCACACCCATATACATTTCAATCAGGCAAAATTTTTATAATTAAAATATTAGTATTTATGGATATTTCAGTCAATATAATCAATATTTTCATAGACAGAAATTATTTATCAAAAATCTGGTTTCAAAAACATCCAAATTATTTAATTTTTTATTTTTGCTTTTAAATAGTCGACTTGCTTCTAAAACATAATTATTCATATTATGACATATATTTTTCCTTTTTTTAAAAAAAAAGTATGCAGAGGATAAATTATATTTGCATTCTGATTTCCCAAAATACAATACATTTCTTCTTTAAATCAGGTATGATGTACACTATTACAATTATATCTTAGAAATTATAATTAGATTTTATAATTATAATTGGATTTTTTTTGTATGACGAATCTCCTCATCTCATCTCATTGAATGTCTCCATACATTGCTAAAAGATACATTTTGCTGAAACAAGAAAATATGAAAAATAAGATATAAAGATATAAAAATAATATCTGAATTCCAAAGATTTATCTTTGTATTACAGAATTTTAAACTGCAATCAAGAATTGAACAGAGAATGTAAATAAGTGATACAGTGTAAAAGTAAATAAATAATGTGAAAAGCAATGCAACAGTAAGTGTAACAGAATGGAGTCCTTCCTCTCACTTGCCTTCACTTTTCAGAACTAAGCTCTCCTAATGACAAAGTTCAAGGGAGTTGCTTCTTGAAGCTAATTCCAGGTCGGAGATTCATGTTATGGTTGTATTACGGTTTAGTGCTGTGCCCTTATTTAGCTGTTATTATCCAGCTTTTCATCTGTTCCCTTTTTTCCAATGCTTTCTTGGATTCTCTGATGAGATTTCAAAGAAAGTAGATTCATTGCTCCTCAAGGACAGAATTTACATGTTACTTTATTGATGAACAATTTAAGAGTCCAGTTGGGTACCACTAGGTATCAATTACAATTCTTGCAAGGACCTGGCATGAATTTACTCATGATTAATGAGATGTCAGCAAACTTGAAAGAAATGCATTGATGTCCAATAGCAAAGTAATCAGACCCTCACAAGGCCAGGTAATATGAACATCTTTCAGAGAGGTTTCATCTATCTTAAGTGTCATGGATAGATTCAGTACACTTCACAAAGGGAAAGGATTGTGCAAGATAGAAGTACAATACTGGGACCATCCAAATGCTAAATTAAATGAAAATATAGTGAACCTATGAAAGGAAAAGCCTAACTTTTGAGATATGCCTGTAGTTGTGTGTATATTTAGGTACACATATATGTATATATAAATATGCATAGATATACGCAATCTGTATAAACTTGAATCTTAAATTAGCAACTTTTAAATTTTTTTGCTCACTTTTCTTCTGGATTAGGCAGAAGGGAAGTTTTAAGTGTCCAGGTTTTGCATTTTGCACCCTGCTCTTTATGGCTTTTCCTCTCTCTGGCAGAATATAGTGCTAAGAGTTAAGTGCCTGGGTTTCATAGGGTACTTCTGAGGAGAAAAAACAAAAACACGGCAAACAACATGAAAATTTTGACAGCAATTATTACAAAATTTTAAATGAAAATCTGTTTCTGAAATGCTACTTTTCTCCGGTCCTAAACCTGTGACTCTGGGCTTTGGAAATGACTTTGCTATGTACAAGTGTCAGAACCCACATTCTGGAAGCCATTAATAAATTATGTATTATCAGATTTTAAACAATGAAATTTAAAAAGGTAATGATATGCAAGTTTACATACCACCTAGGATTAAAACTAGGCTTTTAAATTCTCTTCAACCCAAGAAAATCTGGTCTAAGTAACCTTATAAGTGACATCTGCATGGCATTCTCCTGCTTCATGACTCTGAGGGATCAGAAGATTCAAGTCATCAGGTTTCTACCTTACTAGAAACTATAAGAATGGAGATTGAAGCACTGACATTCTTCCTATTGAAGCTGTCTGATCAAACTCAACTGAGAAAAATTGTGAAAATTTTAGGAGCCAGACAGCAAAAACACGTGTACTGCTACAGCAGATACATTTTCAGTTTGGAAGTATTATTACTCTTACATTTTTGCAAGTAGAGAAACTTGAGCCAAGTATTACCTGCTGTGAGCAGATGAGGGAGATTCTACATAACTTAATGATTGCAATTATTTTTATTTAGTTATAATCACAATCATATTCATATAAGTGAAATTCATTTCCCAGAGAGAGTTTTTTATTTGCACTTAAGTGGACTAGCTGAAAAAGTGTTCCATTGTTGAAAGAACTGCTTGGAAGAACTCATCCAAAAATATTGCTCTGTCCTAGAAAGCTTTCTAAACAAAGCTGATGATACAAAAGTGCCTAAGTAATTAAGTCCATTCAGATACATTCTTAATATAAAGGACCAAATATATTTGATATAATATAATTTCACTGTGGGCAATGGTAATAGGAATATTAAATTGAGAATATTATTGAAGTGTTTACAAAAATGAGGGGCAGTTTAGAAACCAAGGCAGTATTTCTCCATTGCTACTCTTCAAATGCTGCAAAAGTACCCATATGTCTAAAATTGAAAATAATGGTGCATGAAAATTTCCTTATGAACTACAGCTTTTAGTTTCCTCCAATTAACATGGAACTAAGGAAGAGATTCTTTGCATTTGTTGGAGCATCAGCTTAAAATTGGTTCTCCAAACTTCTTTATCAGCTTGATGCAATCTGTTTAAAAAATCAAATATGTAATTGATTAGGCTAGAGTATGTATCGCATTGTGGAGCATCATGCAAAAGTTCTTTGATATATAGTATTCCTATAATGAAATTTTAGCTAACACTCACTGCCTCAGGATAATAATGAGAATATGATAGTAATTCTCAATAGGATTTTCCTAGCAAACAATTTTTGATGACATATTAAATTAAACATCCTAAATAAGGATTTGATTTCTCTTAAATTAACATTTCTTTTTAATTTGTAATAATTTGATACGAATTAAGATACACGCTTGACAGTTTAGATACATGTCCACTGTTGTATAGTGCAACTAAATAAATAAAATTGGTGGTTAGTTATGTTTGGATAATAAAACCAGAAAGATAAAACTTTTGAGATTAAGATGAACATGTTGTGTTTGCTTTCAAAAATGCACACTGAGCAAAATATTTCACATAAGTACTTCAAAAATTTAGAAGCTGGTCATTGTGATGTACGTACTTGACACCTTAAACAAACTAACCATACCTTGGTGCAGTTTCCAAAGGAGGTAAAGGCCTGGGCTGTAGCTCCTGGCTGTTCCTCTTCTAGGAAACTCCCAAAGGAACAGAGTGACCCACAGTTTTTCCAAGAGTCACTTGTCAAGGACCAAACAAAGTTGTGGGAACAAGGAGTCTCATTCATACCTTTTCCACTGTATATATTTTGACCACAAGCCAATAACTTCTTTTCCAGAAATATAGCAGCTACATCAGGAGTTTAGAAAGGAGGGGCATCCTCTCTGGATCTCATAACTCAGTGGGAGAGTCTGCCTTACACTTTTACATCTCCAGTCTCTGTGTAATTCATTCTACCTTGATTCTAAGTCAATTTTCCTTTGTGTGGTTTTTTTCACACAGAAAGTAATAGAGTAAACCTTGCCACTGAGCTTTATTAAATGGCACCTTGAAAAAAAAAACACTTTTGCTAATACCTTTGACAGTGATTCTTTGAATGACTTAAATCTCTGTTTCAGTACAGTCATGGACCCAAACAAAAAACCTCCAGAGAAATGTAAAATATTTAATTTAAGAAAAAAATTAAATTATTTCTGTAGTTTTTGTTTCCCAGGTATTACTGATAACAAAACTGATGGTACCTCAGCTGCACTTTCTTTTCCGTTAGGTCAGCTAAGGCCTGACAGACCACTAAGGACTTTCTCTTCATGGCCATCCCAAATTTCAGCTCAGAAGGGAACAAATTTTAACTCTACATTGACTCCTGCAGTTTGGATGAACATTTACAAAATTCTCTTATCTTCAAATAATACCACACCAAATTGTCTGATATGCTAGCTGTGACCATTGAGGATGAGTACAGTACCATCCCAAATTGTGCCATTTAATCCCTAAATTAAAATCCTTCCAAGGAGACAACTAATTCCCTCTGAATCAAAACATGTTTGGCATGGATTTCCTTAATTAAAATATTGATTTTTCTTTTTTAAATCTCCATTACTTATTGTCTCTATGGACATGTAAAAAGGTGATGAAATATAATGTGCTTGCACTTGTTTGAGAGAAGAAAAAACATCAGCAACACATTGCAAAGTTATTGTCAATGCAACTCAGATAGCCAGCAAATGTGGGGAAAGGGAGTAAGAGCACAAAGATGTTTGAGCAAGAATTACTTCTCCTTGTGTAGAGAATTAAGGGAAATAGCTGGGAAAATTATAAATTAAGAACAACTAAAATCCTGAAACCTTTTCTTGCCCACATGTTTCCAAGAATCACTTGCAGAATATATATGGTTATATCACAGGAATTAATTAGTCTAATGGACCCAATAAGAAGCAGTAAAAAAACACCTGATATCAGTGATACTGCTCTGGTTTATTTTATTGAATTTCACACTCTGAGCACAAAGCATAAAGATAGAAAATGTATCTCCTGAAATATACAGGGCTCAAGAAGAGCAGCAGTCATATGGATAATTGGTGTTGTTAATATGTATGCTACGGATCCTGCATTCTGCTCCTCTAGAAACATTGAAAAATAAAGCTAATTTTGGGCATTTGGGTGCATTGCTAGCAGTGCATTCAGTTAAAAAAAAATCATTTCCTCTGAAGTGCTGCCTCGCTGGGTGCCTGATTAAAACCATTAATGTTCCCTTCCCTCCTCACAGGTCTAGACAACTCATGCCTAAAGAGAAAGATAACCAGAGGAAGAGACTATTTCATAGTGGTACAGTAGAGAGAGAAGTTACTTGTAATAAATCACACATATAAAACTTCTATTTGTAGCTTTGCTAGCTAAAATCAGTAACCAGTTCTACTAGCCTTGAACTTTAAAGTTCCTTATCACACACACACACCACACACACATACACTTCCTGTAGATGCACGTTTTCCAAGTCAATTAGGCTGCAGAGAACAATTTCACATCTGAAAACACAACAGGAATGAGGCTGCTGCCAGCCATCTTTGACCTCAGGTTCTCTCTTTCTGGTGCTAGTTTATGAATAGACCTCCTCCACCTGAAGATTTGCACTTATACAGGTTCGAGGGCTTATCACCCCTCTGTTCTGTTTGTGTTTGCAATTACTGACACTTCATGGTATATCTTAGATAAACAGGAAAGGCAGTGAGGCAGAAGTAACCTCACAAGGAAAGGGTACCTTTAAAACAGTTAAAATCTATTCAGCATTTTCAGAGAAAGATAGGAAGAAGTAAAAGCAGAAGAAACCAAAACTCTGTGTCCCTGGTAAAAAAAAAAGTTTACTTCTTATCAACATTTCCTGATTCAAGATAAATGAGCAGCATGTTTATTCATACAATCTGACTAATACTCACAAATCTCTTGTAATAAATGCATCTTTATTTATTTTTCCCCAGATAATGAGGGAACAATACAGATAATCCAGGTTGTTTCCCAGGGTACATGTGCTAAGAAAGGACATTTAATACAAGGTAGGAGTCAGCATTCCTTATCAGCAAGACCTAAAATGGACAGAAGAGCAAAGAGAGTCTAGAGCATCACTTTTGGTGGCAAATTTAAAAAATTTTCTCATGCTCCCTTCCCATAGAATTTCTGTTGTTTTTGTCATTAACATACTTTTATCTCTGAGACTTGTTCAAACACAGAGCAAGAATCATCTGCTTTTTCATCTCATACTTGAGGAAAATATATTTTTCTGTAATTTCAAATGTTCCTGTGCAACAACTTTGGCAGTACTGGATTTACAGTTGGACTTGATGATCTTAAAGATCTTTTGCAACCTAAGTGAGTCTATGAGTCTATGGACCTCCTAATAGTCTTGAACGTCTGAGCAGCATCTATGTAACATTACCAAAAACATTGATGATGCAAGTGATGCAACACAGAATTTGTACTTTAATAGATGTTCCACAACTTTAAATTTGAAAGACTTGCCTTGATTTGAAATGTCTTGCAGAGAACTACAGTAAACACCAGCAGCTGGTCTTAAAACAATTATCTTTCTTGCAGTTTGTTAATAAACCTTAAAACCTATATCCTCTTTTACTACTTGCTCATTGAGTTTTAGAGCAGATGAATTGCGAACTGAAGTTAAGAAATTCTATCCTTCTTGTAACAGTAATACACCAGTAACTTCTAGATTATTGTTAAATAAATAACTAAAATTATATTATTTATTAACAATAACTCTTAATTTAGTTGTTTAAAAAAATCTGGGTGTTTAATCATAGTTTGGGCAAATGAATTGAAAAGAGCTTCATGGTGTGAGAAATTTTGCCTTTGATATTCCTTTATGGCTGAAAAGTTCTCATCAACTTTCCCATTGTGTCATCAACTTATATTTTCCTTCTACTGCACTGGTGTGTTGATTGTTTTCTGTGTTTGGGTTTTGGTTTGGGCTGCAAGAGATTTTAATTATCACTGAAAACATTTTTTTCAATCAGTTTTAAGTCTTGATAAGTGACCTATCAACAGCAGAATTTCTTCAAGAGTGTATGACTTTCTATGTAACATTTTGTTTTCAGTGCAACAGTTTTCATTTAAGTGTGACTGATTCTTTCCTGGCTTTCATCCTTTGGGTGGAACTGGGGGAAGTTTTTCAGTAATTCTCTCCAGTCTGGCCGGTTGCTTGGGTAACCTCAGTTTTCATTCATTCTGCCAAAACTGAGCATCAGCATGGCATTAATGTATCCTGCTCTCTTTCTGTGATCTACTGTTGCTACCTAGCCACATATTGGTATTTTCTTATGGAGCTTGGATTTGTGATGGGGCTCTGAAAGATCTCTGATATGTGATTCAAGCATGGCTGGAATGTTTAGAAAAAAGGACTAGGTCATGCTTTCTGCTCATGTAGTCCTATACCAAATTAAATTGGCCTAATTCAGTGAGATTTTCCCTGAATATAAATATTCAGAAACAAACAAACAAACAAAAAAATTGCAGGTCGGGATTTAAAATCATAAATGGAATGCTGAGCAGATACTGTCTTAACAGCTGTGAGAAAGAAGGAGAGGGAAGCTCCAATAAACAATGAATTAAGATATTTCAGGCAGGCTCACATAAAGGGAGTGAATTTGAAACATATGTAAACACTGGAGAGGAAAAAAAAGCAGATTTTGTTTATTCAATGTTATGATATTCAGTAGGAAAATTACATGTATTCCTCTGCAAAAATATCAACCATCCCACTTCCCTAATGCATATGCATTATGTACCTTAAATAAACAGCCATCTGATCCAACCATCTGAATGTGATTTAGCCCCAGTAGACTTTCTAGGCACTCTGACACATATTTTCTGCTATGTTTGATAGACTATGAGATGACTGTTCTTTTGGCAGTGACCTTTAATTTGAATCTGTCTTCCACAGCCATGCTGTTCCATAATCATTGTATCTTTACAAGCTTACTAGGTATTCTTATTTCCATCTTTGAATAAAATAAAGGAAAAAAATAATCTCTGAAATATTAGCATGTTTTTTCATGTTTTTATCATCTAAAATATTACTGTACTTTAATTACCAGGCTGAAAGCAAAGGGATGTTTTCACATTAGGAGAACAGAAGCTATATATTCAAGACAGAAGATACAGAAAGAAATATAACAGGAAAACGTCACAATACACTTATTCTTTTTAACACTCCCCCCCTGACCAGGCTGAAACTTCCTTTTCTGGGGTGAACAGATTATCAGGAAAAGGCATATTATTTGTTTCTTCTCTTCTTCCCTCATTTTTATTGTACTCATAAACTAAGTATTGCATTATCACTTTTTAGAATATACACGTATTATGTTTCTGAGACTCAGAAAATAACTTTTCCAATAACTCATTTACAGAAGTTGAATACCACTTCCAAGTCAAAGTAAATTGGTTCTCAAAAACATCATATATGAAGGGCAACATTCTGGCCCCTGTAAAAGCTTTTATGAAGTTTGTTGGATCAATTTTGCACCATTTAAAAACTTAATTTCAGAGACCAGGTGCTCAGTTGTTTCTGCAAATGATCCTAAATGTCACTTTTGAAAAGCTTGTTCTTAATACTCAGTACATTATAAAAACAAAAGAAAATAAATAGTTTAAAAAAAAGTACTTCAGACTCATTTAAGCCCCAGTAAATGCACACTTTTGTTACCTTTTGGAAACCTATTATACTCTAAACTAATCTAGGCCAGTACATCTGATTTCCTGCTTCTGGCTCTGAATCCTTCCTATGAAATATTTTGAGTTTATGAGAATCATTGACTCAGCAGTGAGATTTGCTGTAAGAAGGTTGATAGTGTGTTTCTACCTGACTTAGTGGCATAAATCATTGCATCCTGGATGGTAGAATTGATTCAGGGAAGCTCTGTATGGATCCTGTTCTTAAGAGTGCAAGGCAAGACTAGAAGACCTAGGAGAGATATCACATTCAGCTATGTTAAAATCATTGCACGCTGCTTTTAGGATCAGGACTTTTGATGATCGATCCCATTCTGAAGAATGTTGCTACAGTTTTCGTGAATGCTACCACAGAGGAAGCATTTGAATAATATTTGTGTAGGAAGTGTTTGAGGAGGTGTTTATGAGTCCTGAGAGAATAACCATATAGCATGGCTTATTACAAGACTGATATTGATATTTCTATTCCCAAGTGCTGGTCATGTTAGAGAAATAGACTGCCGTACACCGTAGTTTGACTGTTCAACTTGGCAATCCTTTAGAAACACCAAGTATACGCATATAGGGCAGAAATAACTTCCAGAAGGGCTTCAAGCTCAAGACACACTGGGAAATAGTATTGTAAAGTTTCCCTATCTCAAACAGAATTCAATTAAGCAGAGAAAGAAAAGGCTGGTAGGGGAATTATGACTAAGAACACAGAATCAGCCTGGTTTTTCATCACCTGATTCAGGTCATGAGCCACAGTGTACTATTCTGTCTTGCTGACCATAAACAGCAGTTAAATGAACTATATTATCCAAAGGCTTAATAGAATATAAACTTTTGTAATGTTATCTGAGAAACTGAATGTTGAACACAGTATGTATTTTGGAAAACCTTGCATGAAAAAAAGTTGAGCAACAATTTCTGCCTTCTCCATGATGGTTGCTTATCATATATTATCTTAGAGCAAATGGAAAAGCTTTGATTCTCTGGTTTACAATATTAAAAACATCTCCTACGTCCTCTTCTCTTTCAGTAACACCTTCTTGCCTGCTTTTGGATGTCATAGGCAAGGACTTTGTTGATGGAGTGATTAAATGATGTGCAGTTTGTCCTTAGCAGTGAAGGTGATAATTACACAGAGAACAGCTTCTAAGAAAGAGGTCTCAGAATAAAAACATCAGCTATGTGTTGCTCTCAGCAGCCCTGGGCCTCTCTTCATTACTGCCCCATCACTCTTCTGAAATTGATTCCATTTCATCCACTTTAATGAAGTTTAACAAAAAATGTTGCTGAAGAATTTCAATGTTGCCTTCTCTTTCAGTAGCAGACTTTCTTCAGAGCACTGAAAATAGCACTTTCTATTCAATAAAGTAAGCAAAGTGAAACTGTTAGCAAAAGTAAAGTTCTAAAGTTTTCTTTTATTAACCAGAATGTTTACAAAGAGTTTTTTAAAGTTAATTTTCTTTCACAATAAAATATTTTTTATTCTACTTAGTAATTCTAGGAATGTATCTTATGCTGTATGATATAAAATTACATTTATGGCCCAGTCACATGATTTGTTGAGCACATAATATTTTATCCTTTTCTGTGTTGATTATCTTTGCCGTAGGAGAGGTAATGTTTTCTGCATGTCAAAAAGGAAAAGTAAAGTTGAGGTGAAATTTATGCTTTTTTCTTTTATTTAGTTTGTATTTTTGAGCCCTCTATTTCAGAATAGAAGAAATATAATGCAAGAAAACATCAAAATCTTGAGGTAACATCCTCACAAAATCAGAACAGGGGAAAGACCCCAAAGATTTACCTGATTTTCTAAAATAATAATGTGTTCTTTATGTCATCTACCAGATATTTGCCTCTGAACAAGCCGTTAGTGTGGAAGTTTCTTTCAGATAGAAACCAAATATCTTCATGAACCACAGCCCAGACTGCAGAACAACAAACTGTTCAATGCAGTGCAAATGCAACAATGCTCAAAGCAAAATCCCCTTAGTAGTTCCCAGTGTTATTCAGCTTATCTGCTAGAGTACCATATGCTGGACAAACAACAACATTCAATGCATCTGTAAAATCATATGCCAATACCAACTATCTCCAGCAAAATTACTAATACACTACTCATTATGACAATAGCCCTATTGTATCCACATATTTTTATACCATAAATGAGAAAACTGAGAATTTGGAAATAATGTGTAATTTCTGAACTCATAAACACATGCTAATGAACTGAAGAACCCTATAAATCATGTAAGCAACATAGAGTTTCTCATGCTATACTCCCTTCCTTTAGGAATCCTTAATTTTGTTTATCAAGAACAATATTATTTTTTGCAGAGGAAATGAGGGACAAAATAATTTTTTGTCAGTTTCAAGTCATGCTTTCTTTTTATTTTGTTTCCCCATATTGTTCTTAAAACCCTAGTACTGGGCTAGGTGCTTTATAAAGATTTAAGATTTTGAGAAGTATAAACAAGAAATTTTGTCAAGATGTTTAAATTGTTAAGAAGACAATGATATACTTATCTTAGAAAATCTTAGTTTATGTATAATCTGGCTGGTGAGGGAAATTTTCAAGCCCCAATGGTCTCATGCTGATTCTTCATTACCTTTATTGGGCTATAGAGGAAAAAAGAGAAGAGAAGAGAAGAGAAAAGAGAAGAGAAGAGAAGAGAAGAGAAGAGAAGAGAAGAGAAGAGAAGAGAAGAGAAGAGAAGAGAAGAGAAGAGAGAAGCCTCTTTCTCACTGCAAATATGATCTGCCCATTAGACATCTATCTTATAAAATATTTATAATCAGTTCTGTCTTGGGATCTTGAGATTTGCTCTCTCCCAGTGATATTTGATAAGAGGTATTGTATCATTTCAGTATTATCTCCAAGGATTAGATTGGGATAGCAGTATTTGCACAAATACAGTTTAAGCATCTACAAATCATTTTACAACAGAAATCCACCACAGAATTGATATTGAACAAAGCAAACTAGCCTGAGTAAACACAGAAATACACATAAAGCATGAGCTTCCCTCCCTGGCCTTGCAGAATATTTACTTTACTGTTTGGAAATATGTGGAGTATATTTCTCCCCTCCTACTTTGAAAACTGGCTCATGAGATTTCACAGTAATGACAACTACCTTGGAAAGAAAACATGCTGCATTATTTTATAAATCACTATTTATGACAATGAAAGACTGCATGCCTTGCAGTCCCAGCAACAACCACAATCAGCACTGTGCAGTTAGGTGCATTTGCCTAACCAAATAAAAATTTTAATTTCACCAGAAGCTATAAAATATGGTTTAGACATGAAATGGTTAAACTGTGACAGAAGTTCTCTGTGTGCGCACTCATTCTGAGAAGTACACACAGGGATGATTGGCTTAGCTTGACCCTATGATGGTATTCTGGATTTAAATGAAATCTATTGAGACGGTGGTAATGGTAAAAGTTTCTGGATTTGGTACTTTAATCAGTTATTTCAGGGAAAAAAACAAACCAAAAAAGAAAAAAAAAGCCCACAAAAAAGCGCCCAAGAAATAAACAGACAAAAATAAATTTGTTTTAATTGCAAAATACTGAAAATGTAAGATTTGTTATCACATAAATCCGTCAACATTGATCCTGGATTTCAGCTCAAAAATTTTTAGATGGAACTGATGATCTTCGTGGTATATCAAAAATGAAAATTTTTGGTTTAGATTTACAAATATACTGACTATAATAGCAATGTAAATAACCAATTATTTAATTGAAAATTGGTATGACTTGTGAAGAATCAATGCAATTTCATTCTTAGCAAAATTTTTAGTCACTTGTTTGGATTACCCATCTGTCTTCCTCACTACAAAGATTTTACTTTTAGCAGAAATCTAAAAAACCTTAGCATTCAAATTTCAGATTTTAATTTAATGGCATCAACTTTTTTTTTAGAATCAAAGATCTTCTGTCCTGATAATTCTCTGATATACTTTAAATTGTTCTGAATAGTCTTTATCCATCAATTTGGAATAATTTTTTTCTGAAGACTTTAACCGGCCTACAAAGTATAAGACATTATCCTTAATCAAGGCAAATGGAAAATTTTAGAATGCCTCAGGCTCTGCAGGTCATGCCAGAGTTTTATTGCTCTGTCAGATGTATCATTTTCTAAATCCAAATGAGGACATACAGAGTCTATTTCCAATTCTGATTCTAGTACAAGAACTTTAATAGTCTGAAGCAATATTCCATAGAGCCACAACACAGGGAAAGAAATTCCTAGCTGCTGTGAAACCTTCTCTACCTCATAGCACAACCCACATTTTCATGCAGTGTTATTCTCTTTTCCAATTTAAAGTGACATCCTCGGAGGGCTGTGTTAGAAAGCAGCAGTGGGAGCAAATGCCATTATGAGAGAAATCTTTCCCTGAACTGGGCTGACATTGTCTCAAACAGGCAGCAGGCCAGCAGTCCCACACCATTAGTTGAAACTCACAGCTTTCTCACATCCCTGAAGTACAGGCAGCAGGATAAACTGAAGCAGCCTAAATCATAAATACATGTTTTAAAAATGAAACTTAGAAAACTAGGGAAAAAAATCAATCTTTTTTAACACTATTCCTGTTTTTCTCATATACTTATGAGAAAGTTTTACGTTTCAGAAAGCTCTTCTTTATGAAAAATGTTTGTCAGACATAGTGGTCCTGGGTAGCCTCTAAATGATTTTTGTATTTTGTCTTTGGTGCTAGACTCTTCAGAGAGAGAGAGAGAGAGAGTCTTGGTTTTATCCCATGTCTTCATGTCCAAGGATATTTTTTTACCCATAGCTGAAAATAAACAAATACCTCTATTTATTTCCTGAACTTTTCTACATGCTGAACTACAGCTTAAAGAATTTGCAGCTGTTCATTCACTAGAAATTTGCAGATATCTTTCAAGATGAAAAAGAGTGAATTCAGGAGGACAGGACTGAATTCCTAAAGTTTATACCTGTGTTTAGAGGAAGGGAAATCCTTATATTTTTCAGAGTTTTGTGCAAAAGAGGTTTCTTTTTGAACTGTCTTTGACTGTATAAGAATAAGAAAATCTTATTGGCTCACCATTCCCCTATCAGAATTAATCTTTTTGCTGAAAATCCGTGCTACATAAACAACCTTAAAACTGGGCAGTTGACACTAATATCTTGATAATTAAAGGATCTGTTTGGCCTCTTTCCTAATATGGATGTATAAATGTATGTCTGTGAAAGATTTTTCACTGGTCAACCTTAATAAAAATAGTCTAAGAAATAGGGTAGATCTCTGAGTAATTTAACAGGAAGACAGGCAATGGCAGTGCAGTTTTCAGTTAAGTCTGTGTTTTTGCATACATAAAATCCTTCTGCCATTGTCAATAGTATCGAGAAATTATTTCAGATTATATAGGATATTTTTTTAAATGGAATACCACATTCCTTTAGTCTGCTGTCAAAATGCAGAGATCACTACAAACAGCCCTTTTGCAGGATATTTGTTCCTCTTTGCATCCATATAAGAAACAAACAAGCAAGAATTTCAGTAGGAGGAAAAAGAATGTAGTGTCAATGTGGCAAAGTAAAATAGCAAAGAGTCTGTGCAAACAATACATGAAAAATTACCCTTGAGGTCCCACAATGGTGTTCTGAAATTGCTCAGATCCAGCAATGTGCCGAGGGCTGCTTCAGTGACCTATTTTGGACTGTGGAAACAACTACCTCTGAGTTAAAGACAGTGAGACACTGCAGTTCCTTCCTAAAAAATGCTTTTGTATCTGCATTCTTTTGTACAGCTCAGATATACTCCAGCTTGAGCCTTAAAGGTAGAAATGTTTAAGTGTGCACTTTTCATATACAATCCAATCTACCTTCCAATTTTTATTGCTGTAACATGTTGACAGAGATATGTATCTGTATGTCTCACAGATGGTGTCCAAGCCAGTATTTTCATTTGCAGACCTTTTAATCTGTGACAAATGAAAGCAATGAAAAATTTTGGTCAATTAAGATTATTCTCCAGAATAAGAAAAAGAATTTATTTTCTTTCTGATTTTTATCATTGATTGGAATTTAAAGAAGTATGTACAAATACACCCAAAGAGATTAACATAACAATGGGAAAACTGCCAGTTTCATTTTACTGGTTGCATTACAGTAGTACTTACATTCTTTACTGGCAATGCCTGTACTAGTAAATTAACATGAACAAGGGTATGGGAAGAGGCAATGTCACAGAGTCACTGCTACCATTGCATTGGTAACACAGATGTTTGCACAGACCAGTCCTGGGCACAATACAGGAGACAACACTGACCAAACTACTCCAAAAGGCAGTCTGAAGGCACCATAGCTTCAGAGATTTAGCCTGATGTGAGCTGTGAAATGACACTTGTTCTCAGAGCTAGAGGGTACTCTCTGGTTTGCTTCCCTTAATAATATAAATACAATTGTTACAGACTTGTTTATTGGTGCAGTTTAAACTAAATTGCACTTATCTTGAGAAGATAAAGGTCCTAGTGTAAAAGGAGAGCAAGAGAAGGAATCTCAGAAAAGATCTTTGGAATTTGTACCAACACAGGGTTCTGTTGCCTCCTGTTGTCTGGATGTGACAGAGATCTATGACAATTCTAATGCTGGCAGAGGGCCATTATCCTAACCAGTTATGCTTTGATTCTCTGGTTCCAGATTTCCATACCTGATCTAACTGGGTGTGCTGTTACAGACATTTTGCTCCTCTTTATCTTTTTCCTTTTTTTTTTCACATTTGCACTACGAGAGAAAAGCATGGTGCAGACAACAAAACCAAAACAAAACAAAAACCCCAAACAATAACAAAAACATTAAACAAAACAAAAAAACAAGCCATGATGCCACGATAAAGATGTAGGATGTGAAGGAAGAGAAGCTTATTTTGAAGAAAGAAGAAGAAAAATGAAGCAGGATTGACAACACAAGACACTGGACTGAAATCGAAATAATAAAGAACTGTATCTGAGGAAAGGAAAAAATCTCTTAATATCCTGTTTTTCAAGGGTTTCATAACCCTTTACTTTTCCTACTGGAGACTGCAGAGCAGTAAAGGATGTGTGAAAAGGTCTCTGCTCCTAGGGAAGTTCTTCTGTCAAAAGATTCTTGCCATGCTGAAAGTTTTCTTTGTTGAAGAGGGAAATATCATGGGGACTTATATCTTCCAAGGTGAGTGTATAACACTTCCAGAGAAAAGCACACAAGACAGTTCATAAAAAGAGAAACTGAAGATTTATATAAGTTAAAATTTGAGATTTGCAAAAAAAAAAAAAAATCTGCTTTAAAAGCATAGACACTCTTTTCCTTGTTACTTTGGTTATTTAAGAGAGCTAGACTACTGCTTTTCTACTATGGTTTATATTTATGGTTCATCTCTACATCTCCTAAATAAAAAGTATTTCATTATCCCCTTCCATGTAGACGTGGTGTTTCTTGGGGGGAAAAAAGAGTCTCAAAAAACACAAACCAAAAAAATTTTTTTGAAAGCTTACTCCATTATTTTCCTCACTGTTGTTTCCTGTAGTTTCCTTTCCACATCTTGTTTATTTTCCATTTCTCTTCCCTCACTGTCTTTGTGTATCCCCCGTGACAACAAAATATTTCATTTTTTCAGTTTTATTTCTTTTTCTGGACTCCCATAATAACTAGTTTACTATAGTTGCTCTTCTCTCAATATTATACTTCCTGTATATTATTCCTTCCAGTTCTGTTTCCCCTCTGTCTTTACACTCTGCTGGATACTTCTCTCTATCTGTCTAGTTGATATTTCTCTCTATTTTTTTAATCTTAGCTTTCTTGTTTCCTTTCTCAATGTGTAAAGTTTCTACTTCCATATAAGGATCATATCTTTTTAGTAAGAGCAGATATTATTCATTTTTTTAGGATATGTTGTGGGCAGGGCTTCATCTCGGATTTTTTTGTGGTTTTGATTTTCATAAGGGAAATCTACTCTTTACTATGAGTAAAATCACACAATTACAAATTTAGACATGTTAGAACGTATTCTGCTGTTTTTTCTTTATTTTTGTATATTGTTTATACAAAGGAGTCTGCTCTTTTTCATTTCTACACTATTTTAATAAAAAATTATTAACTATGAAAAACCCTTGTGCATTTATCTAGCTTGACTAGCATTGAGTGAGGTATGCAGAGCCTATCATCTGGTGCATCTATCTACAGGAGGGACATGCCAACTGATAGACAGATTGTAAGTATCTATAATCAATAAATAGTCTAAAGAATAGCTGTGCTCTTATTTACCAAACTTTGGGTGACTGATAATAAATCTTTTGTTTCTTATGTGATTGGCAAGGATTGAAAACAGTCTCCAAATTTTTTATTCTCAAGCTTTCTTTGCCTGTGTTCAGAAAGGATTTAGTTTCTTAGTGTTTATAAAACATGAGCCATAGAAAAGACATGACAAAGGAGCCCTATCTGTATATCAGTCTCTGTTGTCTGTACAGGCTATGCAGGCAGGCAGCTGCTGCAATTAGTATTTGGGAATAGACTCACTTGGTGAGGCAGTGCAAGTGTTCTGTAGAGATGAAGGCAAATCAGTCAAATTTCATTTGGGCATTTATAGCTAAGAATGAAAATCTGCAATCTTCATCAAATGCAGTGTGGCACCCAAGTCAAGGGAGGTGATTCACCCTGTCTATTCCACTCTTGTGACACCCCACCTGAAGTGCTGCATTCAGCTCTGGGATACCCAGCACAAGAAGGACATGGACCTCTTGGAGCAGAGAAGGGCCACAAAGATGATCAGAGGCCCTCTCTCCTCCGACAGGCTAAGAGAGGTGGGGTTGTTCCGCCTGGGGAAGCCAAGGCCCCAGGGACGCCTTAGAGTCCCTTCCAGTACCTAAAAGGAGCTACAAAAGAGCTGGAGAGAGGCTGTTTACAAAGGCCTGTAGTGACAGGACAAGGGGTAATGGTTTAAACTGAAGGACAGTTAATTTAGCTTGGATATATGAGAGTGGCAAAGCCCTGCCACAGGTTGCCCAGAGAGGTGGTAGTTGCCCTCTAGAGAAACACTGAAGGTCAAGTTGGACAGGGTGTCAGCAACCTGATCTGGTTGAAGTCCCTGTTTTGTGCAGGGAGGTTGGACTGAATTACCTTTGAAGAGTCCTTCCAACTCAAAGCATTCTATGATTTTATGATAATCAAGGACACTTTGGCTTTGTAAGTATAATCTAAACATATTGCTTTATTTACTCATCAACATATATGTTTCATTAGGAGTCTTAAAGGCAGACCATCATGATATTATATTATTTTAGATTGCAGTACATTTATAAATGGCTGGTTTTCTTCTTCCTTCAGATGAAACACATTGTATATATATTTTTTACAGTAGAATATTTTTTCCTTTTTTTTTTCCCTAACCTTTCTCTAACTGAATATGTAATATGATTATTAAAGACAAAATTTCACTTTGAAGTCATCCAGAAATAATGCATAAAAAATAATCTTGTAAGAAGTATGACAGACATATTTTGGTTTTTCAGTCAAAATCTTCCATCAGTGTCACATTGATTAGAAAGTATTAGTCCTAGACTTGCCTCCACAATGATTAACATACAGTCTGCAGAAGAAGCTTTCCATTCTGGAACTCAATTATCAGATATCTTATTTTTGGTGTTTGGGATGGAGAACATGGTAAAAAGAATGTGTGGAAGCATAAGGTTACTTCTGTGTGTATTTATTGTCTTAAGCCCTTACATCTACTACTTGTGCGATATTCAGACATTAAAGAGATTTGCCTTTGCCACAATTTCTGCTTGATAAGAATGTCCAGTCTTATGTCAAATTCTTCCAGAATCCCAAAAAGTGAAACTCAAGTAGTGTTTGTAAAGGCAGAAGAGAGAATTTTTAAAATCTTTACCTGTTTTACAATAAATCCTTTTATTTTTTCAGCGAGAGGCGGGTTTCCTTCAGTATCAGATGTGACACCAGAAATCATGTCAGTGCAGTTTTATGCTACATTAGCACACTGACCTCCTAATGGATAGGAATTCTGCCTTTGATGTTTAAAGGTCATTATCTTCCTTCTAAGTTTCTATTTTTTTTGCCATGCTGCTCTTTTACATAAGTGTTTAACCTTGAATTCATAGGTTGCTTTTTCATCATGCATGAATATTTAACATTGAATTCACTGCCTGTCATTTTATAACTAGAGGAAAGACTTTCACTTATCAGCTTTACCCAACTGAAGGACAATTTTTGTCTTCATTTATCAAATCTCCAATTATCCCCTGCCCCTCCCATTTTAATTGGGAAATCGTATTGTTAAATAAAAATATAAGTATAAAATATCCAAATATCAAGGGTTATTAGGAAATGGCAAAGTGGCTCCCTGTAGGGCAACTTGGCAAAGTCTTCTAGCAATATACTTTTGCTCAGATCTCAAATAAAACAACAATAGTCAGCACTTAATGAATTTATATCACATTTTATGTCTTTCTACACATCACTTGATGTTTTGTTGTCTGCTGTTGCTTTTAGAGATTTCCCTTGTTGGTAATGTTTTTATGTTGCTACCAGGTCTAATTTAGCTTTCAGCTAAGCTTTTGAATTTTTTATAATAAAGTAATTTACAGATGCTAGAAGATAAATTAGCACTGCAAATGCAGTTAAATTGCATAATCACACAGATTGATTTTGTGTTAGCCTTTGAGATGTATAGATACCTTGTGGCTTATCTCTGTCAAGAAAAGGCAGTGAAAGCAAAAACCTTTCAATTATTCTGGAAAACAAGGAAAAACATGTCAAAGGACAAGAGAAATAGTACAGCTGTTTGACTGAAATGCCTGTGGTTTATAATGTTCAATATACAGGTAGCATTCAATATTGACATTAACTGTCTCCCCACGCAGCATACTACTACATAATACTCTTTCACATAAAGCTCAATTTGTATGTACAGCAAAGGGTGGGATTTATTTGTTTGGTTGGTTGGTTTGTTTTGGCATTGTCATTGATTTGGAAGGAAAATAATAATAATGAAGACTTCAGTGACTTTTGCCGATTAGTTGTGTTCAGAGGAGACTTGAAACAATTAGGGCATCCCAGGATTAGTGTGACCAGGAGAATACATGCAAGAACTTGTGCAGAATACAAAATTATCCCTCTAGTGGATAAAAACATTTCAGTTAATACAAGGAGCTTAGAAGTTTAGCATGAGAATAAGTACAATTTAGCTGCTAACATCTTATGAGCAGAACATTGTCACTTGCAGGGACTTACAGTGAGTGGTAACCACGGCTTTGTTTCAGTATGTTCTGTGTTGCAGTCATGAGGATAGATATGCCGAGAATTTAAATTCATGAGATGGGACTTTTACAGATTTTACATACCAAATCTATGATCCAAACATATTGCCTTTAGCTGATGGCTAAGGCAGTAAACATCCCTGTATTTATCACTGGAGAGAATAAACTTCTTCAATCTGCATGTAAAACATTCAAAATAACTAATTTTACTGCCTTCAGAAAAGCCAGACTTTTTGTTGCATACTCATAGTCATAAAGCCACAAAGATAAATGCAGGACAAGTCCTGGTGATGTAGATAATTAAACAACACATAAGTGATCTGAAAGCAGCTTGCAATTAATAACTTGCTAATGCTCACTGCAAGTCACCATCACTGGTGACACTCAAATGCACTGATCTAGCAATCTTGGAGCTTATGTTTTGTTAATGTTGTCCTTTTAAAAGAAGATGCATGAGTTCATCATGAAAGGGAGGTAAATCAAAACTTTGTATAGAGCCCATAACAACAAAGAATACAAAAACAGGATAAGAAAAGCGGGGAAAAAAGTTTCCAGGGCAAATATAAGACCTGGTAAAAAAAACTTGTAAAAAAAAAAAATTCAAAAATAAATAGTATGGTAAATATATCTTCAAAAACAGGAAAGTGGAGGCAATCAAATGAGTAAGGCAATGCATGGGAAATGGAGAAATGCCTACATACTGTGACTTACAGAATTAAGTTTATTCAGTTTTTCCTGGAACTATAATAGAATTCATACATAGAAATAACACTTTCAGGTGGACATTTCACGGTTGGATGAGAATTAGATCTTGTCACACATTTACACTCATTTATTTTGCTCTTATTTTTTAAAAAAAATATTATCTTTGATTCTTTGTCTCATATTTAATTCACTAACAGTTATGGAGAAGAAATTCAGTAATAGGATATAAGCATTCAGTGGCAACATTTGTATTTAATAATATGTTTATGGATAACTGGCAATAATAAAACTTGTGTAAGGTGCTTCAACAAGTTTCAATAAAACTCTTAAAATAAAGGAAGAAGCAATGTGACATTTGTACCTCTAATATTCTTATGTTAAATATGTTGGTGGATATGATCAAAGCTTTGAGTGTTTCTGAGAACATGCTGAGAAATAAATTACTTAAAATTGAAATGATAGGGCAAAAGGAACATGTTCTCTGTTACGCTATGTGAAAGGAAATTTAAAAAACCTCAAACAACTAAACACCTGAAATGTTAATCTTTTCTCTCAAAAAATAGTTTAAAAAATAGAGTACCTTGTCTAATTTAACTAATTTTTCCATCAAATAGGAGTAAGTTTATGTAAAATACTATGTAAGCACAAACTACATGAAATCAAACTGGAGAATTTGCTGCATGTTCAAGGTCAGCTTTGAAAGGATACCTTCTGAGTCAGAACCTGTGCAAGGCAGATTTTTGCATGTGAGGCAAAGGACAATTTATATTTAAGGGAAACAAACCACCAGTTTATATGAAAGGTGCTTTATATATACATGGATATAAGTTAGGGAGATACATAATTGTCAGCCAAGATGAGACTCAAGATTTGGAAATGGGAAAGTTAGAGATTTTTTTCTACTTAATTTAATGCATCTACCCTTTTTAAAACATTTAGAATCTAAAGTCAGATTGTTTCTGTTCTGCAGGGAAACACTGATACAGACCAAACTGAACATAACCAAACTAAAGGGAGAGACAGTCACAGCCTCTGTGGTTGAAATCAGCAATGCAAGGAAAGAGAAAGACTGAAAGAGAAAATAATGTCTCTCAGGGTTACTGTTTCACTGTTTCCCTAGACTCTCTGCAAATATTGTCTAAAAAGAAAAGTGTTTCCAGGAAAGGAAACTGAAGTAAAGCTGGAATGAATAGAATCATAGAAATACAGAATCATAAATAAGTAGTGTTGGAATAGATCATCAAGTCCAAATATCATCCCAGTGCTTCTAAGTCCACCATTAAGCCGTGTCCATAAGTGCCACATCTGCATGCTTTGTAAATACCTCCAGGGACACTGACTCACACTCAAAGAATCATAGAATCACAGAATGTTTTGGATTTCAGAGGTCATTCAAATATCATCTAGTAAAAGCATCTCTGCTGTTAAGGACATCTTTCACTAGGTCAAGTTGCTATAACCCCTTCCCCCGTGAGCTTGAATGCTGCCGATGACAAGACATCCACAACATCTATAAGTCACCTGCTCCAGTGTACCACCACCCTCACTGTAAAAAATTCCTCCCATTTTTTAAATTAAAATCTACCCTCTTTCAGTTTAAAATCATTGCCTCTTGTCCTGTCAACACTGACCTTTATAAAAGGCATCTCTTTAACCATTGAAAGGACCTATGAGATTTGTTACTGTTCTTCCCTACTCTCTCAGCCTTTCTTCACAGTAGATATTACATCCCCATAATTATTTTTGTGGCCCTCCTATAGACCCACTCTAAAAAGTCCTTTTCCTTCTTTTCCTGAGTGCCCCATATCTGGCTGCAGTGCTCTAAGTGGGGCCTCATGTGAACAGAGGGGCAGAATCACCTTTTTTGACCTCCTGCCCACAGTTTTTAATGCAGTCAAGAACATGGTTGACTTTCTGGGCTGTACCTGGAATCTGCATCCACAAGGAAGAGTCAGCACTGAACAGATGATGAAAAATATAAAAGAAAGAGAGGTAGAAAAGGAAATTTAAAAATTATCTTTAAAGACAGAAAAATATTTTACTACTTTTAAGGCAGGAAGGAATCATCCCTTCAGACTTTGTATNCCAGTGCTTCTAAGTCCACCATTAAGCCGTGTCCATAAGTGCCACATCTGCATGCTTTGTAAATACCTCCAGGGACACTGACTCACACTCAAAGAATCATAGAATCACAGAATGTTTTGGATTTCAGAGGTCATTCAAATATCATCTAGTAAAAGCATCTCTGCTGTTAAGGACATCTTTCACTAGGTCAAGTTGCTATAACCCCTTCCCCCGTGAGCTTGAATGCTGCCGATGACAAGACATCCACAACATCTATAAGTCACCTGCTCCAGTGTACCACCACCCTCACTGTAAAAAATTCCTCCCATTTTTTAAATTAAAATCTACCCTCTTTCAGTTTAAAATCATTGCCTCTTGTCCTGTCAACACTGACCTTTATAAAAGGCATCTCTTTAACCATTGAAAGGACCTATGAGATTTGTTACTGTTCTTCCCTACTCTCTCAGCCTTTCTTCACAGTAGATATTACATCCCCATAATTATTTTTGTGGCCCTCCTATAGACCCACTCTAAAAAGTCCTTTTCCTTCTTTTCCTGAGTGCCCCATATCTGGCTGCAGTGCTCTAAGTGGGGCCTCATGTGAACAGAGGGGCAGAATCACCTTTTTTGACCTCCTGCCCACAGTTTTTAATGCAGTCAAGAACATGGTTGACTTTCTGGGCTGTACCTGGAATCTGCATCCACAAGGAAGAGTCAGCACTGAACAGATGATGAAAAATATAAAAGAAAGAGAGGTAGAAAAGGAAATTTAAAAATTATCTTTAAAGACAGAAAAATATTTTACTACTTTTAAGGCAGGAAGGAATCATCCCTTCAGACTTTGTATTTGCAGCAGTTAGTTAATCATTCAGGGCTAAGCATCCAGAACTATTGGTTCTCTTTTATAAGTGTAGATCGGCAAGCATCCTCCAAAAACATTGTATCTCCTTCCATCTTTTCTTAGGCTGGCGTGAATTGCCTTCCAGAGAGGCCTGTCTTTACTGAGAACAAAGATTTGGACAATGAATATTAGGTAATAAGAAGCCTGCCTTTTTAATATAGTTGTTACTACAGTCTTTATTCCTGACAAAGCAAAAGAATTTATATAGAAATTGTATATATCATCATTGTGATAGCATAGAACTGTGTCTTCATGACAAAAATGGCATTATGTCACCTTTACCCATCATGTTCTGTCAAC
Source organism: Ploceus nigricollis (assembly GCA_013399945.1). NCBI lineage: Eukaryota > Metazoa > Chordata > Aves > Passeriformes > Ploceidae > Ploceus > Ploceus nigricollis. The sequence goes on along the minus strand of VXBC01009130.1, from coordinate 276,057 downwards.
AAGAGCATATTCCACTTTCTTTGAAAAGTTTCCAGCTCAATGTATTGATAAAACACACTTGCTAGTGAATATGCAATTGCAGAGAAAGTTCAGAGAGTACATGAGGGATAAAGACTCTTAAAAAATACCAAAAGAACTTCATCTACTAGTCCTGAAAAAATCCATCGAGACATTTTGAAAGGCATCTATCCCTAGAAATATTTATCAGAGGACAGAGTGGTTTTGTAACACATTTAACAGTTTATAAGAAAACAAAACTATAAAGGCTTGTGTTCTATTAATTCTTGACACATTAAGAAAGTATTGGTAGAATTATGAAATCTGCCTATTTAAAGCAATTATTTGTAAGTTGAAAACGTTTTTGAACTAAATTTATTACATACCTCTTTGAAGCAAACTGTATTTTGCACTAATTTAATTACTGTTCCATGACTTGTACTCTTGCTATTTTTTCATACACTAGAATTTTCTATCTCAGTGCTGAACTAAATATTTAATTTAGTACTAAACTAAATTTAATATACAGTTTAATTTTTTGCCCATCAAACTTTATTTTTTTTTAATAATCAGTAAACATTAGTCCATCACTTCTAAAAGAAATTTTTGTCTGACCCCCCCCCGGTCAACCTGTTCCAATATGTGACAACTCTTCTTAGGAAGAAATTTTTCCTAATATCCAATCTAGACTTCCCCTCGTGCCACTGAGGTAATTTCCTCTTGTGCTATTACGTGCTATTTGGAAAAGAGACTGACATCCACCTTGCTACAACCTCCTTTCCAGTAGCTGTAAAGAGTGATAAGACTGAAAGAGTTTTGTGCTGAATTACCCTTATTTCTTCATTGACTATAAGAACAAATTTAAACATCTGGCTCAGATTTTGTTCACCTCATAATTTAGGCCTGCTTTTAAAGAGATAAATCTGACCCAGCATCATGGATCCCCACTGCAGACATGTGGAGGCTCTCAGTTCTGTTGAAGAGAGTACAGAGAGAATTCTCTCAGGCTTCAGCCTGAGAAAGTTAGGAGAAAGAATTCAAACAATTATTATCTCTCTGTTCATGTTGTTTATAGATATGTTCTACCACAGTGTGCTATTCATAGTGCACCAATAGTGTGAAAGGTTTTTACTCTGAGACCAATCATATTTCACCTTAGAGAGTCAGATTATAAAAAGCACTCGCTACTTCATAATAAACGCTATTTTAGCCCTCTGAACATGGAGTGTTTTCGTCCCATCCCTGACTCAACAGCGTCACAGACATGCTAAAATTAAGGCAAAAATGTATTATTTTAAAGATTTAAATTTAATAATATTTCAGATAGGAAATTGTCACGATCCGCTCGTACCACGGGAAATCATGATAGTTCTTTTCACCGATCCTAAAAGTGCAAAAGACAAACAACAGGGGACTATCGGTTTAATCACAACAAATGCACCTTTACTAGGGACCAAAACAGTAAATGTGATAGAGGGGTCAGAAAGGGAATAAAAGGATAGAGAGAGAGAGAGAGAAGAAAGAGGATTTTAGCTACCAACACAGACAAAATCCTCACTGGTCTGAACGATGGGGATCTGTCTTGTTGCGTTGGGGAGAGTCTCCTAGTTTTCTGGTTAACTCAGGGGTCTTTTATAGTCCACCGAGAAGGGGGGAAACATGCAAAAGACAATGAAAGTCTATTTAAACTGTTGAGAGGGGAACAGGTGAGTCCATTGGAGCCACCGAGGGAGAACAAATACAATGAAGAATAAGTCCATTGGAGCCATCGAAGGGGAACAGGTCATGTCATCAGCAGTGAGCGAGAGCCATTGTCTTCCTGGTCCACTGACCACACCTGGGCTTGCTTTGATCAGGCCACCCCCCCCCACTCCCTATGGTAGGGGTCTCAGTCTCAGTCCTTGGGAGGGGGCTTCAGTCTCCGTCCGCCATGGTGGTAGTGAGGCAGATGAGGGGTCTTATGTGGGAGATCACCAGAGTTACCCCAGAAAGTTCATTTAGCCAAAAGGTGGGAAAATTGTTGTGGTGAACAGATATCACGAAGCATGCATAACAGGCCGCTCCTTGCCAGGTTTTTGTGGTCCTTGCCAAGTCCTTGCTAAGTCCTTGCCAGGCCCTGTTCGCAGCGTGGCGACACAGCAAACACACCTGCACTGGAATGCATCCATCTCCACCAAGCTGGAACTGCAACTGGGGGGTCTCTAGGACCTCAGTCTCTGCTTTTGCGGCAATCGTGAGGCAAAAGAAATGAGGGGGATTTTGGACCGTCCTTCACAGAAAGCTACAATAATTTAACATTTTCTGGAATTCATATAAATTTGATTAGTATTTCTCATATTAAGCAGTGTGATGTCTTGAAACAGTGATTTTCTTAATGACAGATGATTAAAGGAAACATAACAATTAAAATAATTTGGCTTCCTAAAAGGGGTTTGTCTTATAGCCCACATAGCCCATCAAAATGGTGATCAGTGCAATGAACATTTCTATAAATTTCTTCCTTTTTCTCTGTCAGTTTAGTGTTTTGTTAAATAGAAGAATGTAACAATTACCTTTTAAGTGAAAATTAGCAGATAATTTACCTCCTAAAAAAGTAATTTTACGCTAAATGGTAGTATAGCTGAGGTACCTTGACCTTGAAATTACAGGGACCTGTATTTAATTTTGGATGCAAGTGCATAAGTGACATTATTTATCATTAACTTTTATTTCAGAAATGGCAGAATTTCTTATAAGTGGCTGTATCAATAAATAGCATTTCCTCATAGATTACAGTAAACATACTGTCAAAAGATACATTATGCACGCTATTGTATCAGAAATATGGCATCTCACTGTAGCAGGCTACTAACTGCTTAAATATAAATCAAGCACTTTCTGAAAAGGAACAGAAAAAACCAGATTAATGTATGTAAATGAGAACTCCAAACACCATTTTGTTTCATCCCCTTTGTACAGAGCAAGTGACATCACAGATATATGCACTGGTTTATTGCAGGGTTTCTAAAGTTTCTAAAGCTCATTTCATTAACAGATTTCATGAAGAGTATGACATCTGAGAAAAAAAAAGATTTTTTTGCTTGGTTTTATTTTATGATAATAAACATGACATGCCAGGAATAAATGCAGCTTTGATTATTTAATTATTTAATACTGGGAAGTATTCAGGTAGTTTTATGAAAAACTGATTGCTGTGTAGAGGTGAAGCAACAAGAAAAGCATACTACAAGAAACCTCAAACAGAAATCTGGATATTAGGAAAGTTAAAATATGGAGAGCATGAGTTGGTTCACCAAGAGACAGAGGGAGAGAGAAGAGTATTATCATTTACCAGTAGTTCGTAGCATAAAAAAAGAAAAAAGCTAAAAGAAATCAGGATAACTGACAGTCTTCTCCGTCACAAGCTCTGAGTAGCTCCTCTTTGAGCTTCTGGGAACAGATCACGTATTTCCAAAAATAGCAGGTTTTGACTGAGTATAATGTTATTATTTGCTACTCTATGCTATTTTAAAAATTGGAATGCTAACATTTGTACTATGAGCAGAGGGATCAATGTGCCATCAATGCTTTATGAGACAGAGAACCCTTTGGCAAGCTGCTTAGCACACCCCCAACTCACCACTGAAAACAGTGATGTAAAAAAATGCAGTTAAATGGAAGAGAAGAGAAGAGAAGAGAAGAGAAGAGAAGAGAAGAGAAGAGAAGAGAAGAGAAGAGAAGAGAAGAGAAGAGAAGAGAAGAGAAAGAGAGAAGAGAGAACACAGCAAGAAAAGTGACACCCTACATCACTTGGATACTCTGGAACCACACAGGGACACATTCAACATATTCAGAGTGAAATCTTGTGAGTCTGAAAGACAGCACCAGCTAGAATCTAAACTGGAGACACAGCTCCTACTTGTTGCATGACCAGAAGGAAAATGGGGTGAGGAAGTAGAGAAAGGTTAGCAGTCTCACAAAAAACAGTGAGATGGATTTAGCTGGAAAACATAGAGGCTAGCAAAGGGAAAGTATTGCAAATATCTGTCCTACTTCTTTATGAGGCATCCACTTTTGGCCTTTTTTGAAAGCAGAATGCAAAACTTAATACCAAATTTGAAAAGAAGTGCTGAATTAGCTGATCTAAAAATCACTGAAATAACTAGCAATGATATCTTTATATATAAGTATAAACATCTAATAGTGTGGAACTTGCAGAGACTGTGCAAGAATTAACAGTGTGGTCATCTTTCTCATGACGTCAGAACTAAATCCCTGCAATGTTAAGCAAATTAATCAGTTAAGCATTTAAGAAGTGACACAGATAGCAGGAAAAGAAAACAAGTGTTAGTGTCAAGAAATATTATACTTTCATGGAAAAATATTTGCATTCTGACAGAGCTGTAAGCTCAGTAAGATCTTTTTTATCTATTTTACAAAACTCAGGATTGCACTGTTGATTTTAGCAAAAAGCCATTATCCTTTGTTTTACTTGCCGAATCTGAACAGTTGAAGTAACTTTTCATATAACAAGTCACATCTCTTGTTCACCCATTATTTAGAAACTCTCTTGAGAAGACATTAAGTGAGTAGAGGAGATGATAATCTATCCTTCAAAATGCTTTTCTAGTCATATTGTTGAAGGTAAGAAGGAACATAAAAATGATTAGAAAATTATCACATTTCTGGCAGCAGATTGTCAGAGTCCAATACTATTTTACAAGGTTCACTTTTGATATTCCACATGGAGAGAGTTTAATGTTTAACACAAAGTTCACTTACACGTATATATTTGACATTACAGAGGATTTTGACTTATCCAAGAGATATTTCAGTGTACTGAAATCACAATGATGATAGCAAATGCAATAGGCATGGTATAAATATGATTCCTGTTAATGGTGTCTTTATGCTCACTGTCATTACACTGGGTGTCCACAGACACCAAGAAGAAATACATGGGTTGAATCCTGCTCAAGCCCATTGATCTCTCCAAAGTCCATTCCATGGGTTGGTTGGTTTTTACACTGGGTTGGGCTTAGCCGTGTATGCTGTTTTCCTGGGGATGGTGCTGTGCAGGGCCAGAAGTTGGACTCAGTGATCCTTGTGGAACCCTTCCAACTCATTCTGTGATTCTCTGATTGTCTCATGCTAATCCAAGGAGACATTCACAGTCTCTTGGTTAACGCTGGAAAAACCATTTACACAACAGATACACTCACTCACCTCTGAGCACTTGACCCAATCAACTAATACAGCCATTTATCTAAAACAAAGGTCACCCTGTGGTTTGGTTACGTTGAGCTAAGTCCAACACTCCCTACAACAGTTCTGATCTCTTCCTGTGCTTTTCTAGCTTGGAACTCCACTTCATGAATACACCTCCTATACCCATTTCCTCCAAGACTTCTTCCATTGTAGGCACTTATTGCTCAGTCACAGAGAATTTTAACCTTAATCTTCTAGAGAAGGAAGCAGAATCTGCCTGAGTTATCAACATACAGTATTTATTGCAAGTGTGGCTGATGGAAACCTTTCTATAATATGCAGAGGGATGTAGCCTACATCCAAAAATCTAGAAATAAAGCAATAGCTGAAGAAATAAAATGTTGAAATCCATCAGATAACCCATACTTCTAGTAGACTCTGGATATTGTTTCTATTCTTCTTTTCTTTACCTACTCAACTACTTTATTGTTGAGAGTACTCTCAGAGATCTTCCTGTGTTTCAACAGAACACGGCTTTGTTTTAGTGAATATGGCTATCAACAGGACTACAGTCTACTAATATTAGCTATGTTTATTAGAAGTTATACTATACAATTATATCAGAAAAACACCTGCATTATTATTTATGCACCATGCATAAGGCTTCTCCAGAGGTTTTTTTTTCCCTTAGCTAAATAAAACCTTCCCATATGTCCTTACAAAGTTGAAGATTTGCTGAGAACATCAGAATTTGAGAAAAATTACATATCAGCATAAAATTTCTTGTTAGCCACAAAGATGCAAGATCAAACAACTTGGGGAGTAGAGGAGGACTATAAGACCAAATTTTTATCAATGTGACACCAAGTGACACCTGTATAAATTAGAATAACTCCAAGGATTCCCCTATGGAGTTGTGCCAGATGTTCACCAGAGCATCTGTGATCTGAATCCACTCTTAATACTTTAATAGAAACATTAAGGGAATGTATCAGTTACCACCAAGCACACCATATAAAATGTGTAGCCTTAGCTGCCTACAGAGCAAAAATCTCTTACTCTGCCATGCTAGCACAATTCTCAAAAGCATTTAGACATACACTGTATAGACTGGCTTTTTTCATGCTTATTTTTGGTATTGCATGGCAATATTTCAAAGCAGTATTGATTTCTATTGTTTCTATTTTTGGTTAATATTACAGGATGTCATCAAGAGTATTAGTATAGAAGTGAACAGAGATATCAGCACTTTTCCACAGAAACAAATGAACAAATCCTTTGTGATTTCATCTAGGAATATATACATGCTAAAAGTTTTACCATTGAAATGTCATAGCCACATAGCCTGACAGAATCTTTCGTGTGTATTTCCACACCTCTTAAAGAACTTTTGAAAACTACTAATGCCAAATAAAACTACAGCTTTACAGTTAGAAAATTAATAGACTTGGTTTTTTTCTTTTGGTTTTGTTGGCTTTTTTTCACAGGGGTTTCATCTCCAGGTTGCTTTCCCTTTATAAACTTGTAATATGTAATTTATATTCCTTAGTAATTGGGTTGATAGGAATTCAGTGCTCATTATAATCTGGGAATATAAGTTAGTGAAGAGAAGATTCCTCAAGGGGCATATTTTTCAGCTGACCCTGTTCTAACACATAAAATGTCTTAGGATGTTAAACTTGCGCCTGGCACCTGTGGATTTTTTTAACATTAGTAGCTCATTTTGAATCTTTTTGCTCATCATTGCCTCGATCTCCACCAACCATATCAGTTCCGTTCTTATGTGAATAGCAAGGCATGACAGATTTTGCTGAAGCTACCAGCATGCTCAGTATATTCCTAACCAGAAAAATCATATCCAATTAAGGTAAATTAAGCTCAGGCTTTAGCAAGAATACAGGGTGATGTCTAAAAATAAGCAACGATTTTCTAACCCAATGCCTATATTTCTGCCTCAGTGAGTTACATTTTATAAATAGTTGGTATTTGAGGGAGAAATAGGAATGTTTAAGTTATTTCTGTCTACTGAAATTTTTGAAATAAGGGCTTGTGTGATAGACAACAAGTCATCTCATATCAAATGTATTCAATTTAATATTGAAGGACATTTTATTTCTCTGTGGAATGGCTGTTTTGATTAGCTCAATTTTCATGTCCTGCAAATTGTGAAAAGAAAAAAAAAATCAAGATGTCATTATTTCTGGATCTTTATTATTGGCAACACATATGGTGAAAACCCACCAGTTTACCCAAGAAAACTTTTTTAGTTGCACATTCAAATATTTTAAATAATGTGTTTTTAGCTATGGTGGAGAGGACAAAGAGAAGTACTCTAAAGGAACTCTCTGATGCTGAGGTGAGGAAAGGCAGGCTGCAAGGAATGTTTGCATAGTGACTGTTTTGCTGAATCATAGAATCATTGAATGGTGTGGGTTGGAAAGATCATCTGCTTCCAAACCCCCTATCTTGGGCAGGGACACCTTCCTCCAGATCAGGTTGTTCAAAGTCCCATCCAGCCTGGCCTTGTACACTCCCAGGGATGGGACATCCAGAACTTCTCTGGTCAACCTGTTCCAGTGCCTCAGAACCCCCACAGTAGAGAATTTCTTCCTAACATTTCAATCACATCTCTTTCAGTTTGAAGCCATTCCACTACGTGCCTTTGTAAAAATTTTCTCTCCCTCTTACTTGTAGGCTCCCTTCAGGTACTGGAAGTCTGTAATTAGGTGACCCCAAGGTCTTCTCTTGACTGTAACATCACAGTCTACTCAAAACTGATGGTTGAGATCTAAATTCAAATGAGGCCATTCTGACAAGATACATGAGCAAGGGGGAATTTCATTTATAAGCACTCCTATTTTGATGTTTTACTTCCAATAGGACTTTTTGTCAGTTTTTGGTCAAGTATAAATTTGGTGCACCTGAAAACTCTCAGGTTTTTCAGGTGTGCTCATTTTAAAGGAAAGGAACAGGTGGGTCTTAAAAACTCTGGCCAAGTCAGGTATCTGTCCTCATGGATGGATGAACTTTTCAACCAGGGTGAACCATGAGCATTGAGAAGAAGAATATGGTACAGCAATGTGCAATTGGCTTGTTGTTTCCAAGATTACAGATACTGACATGACATTCTCCAAGGTAGCTACTGGAATGGAGCCTGGAATGGGGAAGAGTTTTCCCGTATTCACTGCTCAAAGCAAGCATGCTCAAAGTAATTCAAAGCTCCACGCGCTGCTGAAAAACTAGTTAGAATAATTAAGATAAATTCAAGTGTGCTTTACCTCAGTAAAACAGTTTTTACCTTTGCAGTTTTAAGTTCTGAGGACTAACGTTAGCTTACTGTACATTTTGCAGATTTGCAGTGTAGATATCTGTCATATTAAGCCTTGTGATAGCATTATCTTTGTTTTCTTCTTTGTCCATCTTTTTTTTGCTCAGTGGTAGGTGATAGTGGAATTTCCTTGCTTCCTGCCCAGAAATATAATGATTCCAGGAAGCAAAGATTTCAAAGAAAAGATAAACTAGAAAATGAAGGCATCTGTGTGTCACAGTGAAACCAACATTAGTTGTTTTCAACATATCAGAATTTCTATCAAACAAATAACCATGCTTGTCTGTGCTTACTCCTAGAATAAGTACTTACTCCTCCGCTCACTGTTTCACTGTGAATATTTTAATGATAACTATCAGCAATAAAAATGATGTGCTCCTGTTCTTGGGTGTCACTATGCCAGGGCACATGATGTCTAAGATTGTGAACCTGAACACAGCATTATGCACACAGCTTTCAGAGCAGAACTTTCTTTCAGTGACTGGCACCTTCTGGATGTACTGTCCTACATCCTACTGGATGTACCTTTTGCTCTCTCACAAACACATCTTTGAGTATGGGCTTGCCTTCTTACATACCCCTCTTCTTGGATGCTACAAACAATGTGTGTGTGTGTGTCTTTATGTTCAAGAATGGATTCAAAAAGAAGTAATTAATCAGGTAGACTTCTGGCAGGGAGTCGATAGGTCTTTGGAACCATTACCTATATTGCCCATGCACAGGGAGCTTGTATAACATAAATCTGACTATTTGTGTGACTATTTATTCTACAAAAATAAGGATCAAAATGAATGCCAGACACACAACTGTTATGTATCAGTTTAACTGCAACAATCCTTTAATTTCATTAATTTTTACACATTCTTCACATGCCTAATTCTCGATGTAACTTCTTTCCACTGGATGGAAAAAGTCAGTTTCTTGTAACCATAAGTCAGCCCTGGAAGTAAATTAGCAGTGAATGGTATTTTCAAATGGTTCATGGTGCCTGCATCTTACTAAGAAAAAATATTGTCTTAATATCATTGCAAATTACAACAGAAATATTATGCATACTAGAGTTGTGGTGAATGTTTTATTTAGAAAAATACTGAATCTAAAAAAACATATAATCATTTAAAAATTTACACCACAGCGTTCCACACATTCTTAAAAATTAAAGCTGTCTGTCCTGGCTGTATTTACTTATGAAAAATAGCTCAGCTTTAAATAAAGTCATAAAAATTGCATTCTTCTCATTCCTAGAGGTAATCAGCTATGACATTCAAAGACATAAATCTTTGCTCTATTCATTTTTTTATTCTTATAGGAAAATAAAAATGGAAAGTTTATAAAGGTGATGTTCAGAGCAGCTTTAATGCAATCTCCACCCTTTCTTTCAGCCATTTTTAAGTTGTATGCATGCTGAGAGAGTTTGAAGGTGCTTTATAAGATATCCTGAGAAGTTTAAGAAAAAATTATTTCACTCGTATAACTTTTGTTTACCAGTTGTTTTCCATTCTTTTTTGTATTTTTTTAGCTGTATTAAATGAACTTCTGAAAAATATTATCGTAAGTTTTCATAACATGTATAAGGTCATTGGGATCCACCCCTACCCCAGCTGTAGCCTTTTGGTCTCCGTGGAAAAAGCCTCTGCAAAGAGGATTTAGACCACTGGCATTGATCTAATGCAATACTTAAACCTGAGAAGGAAGATTATAATATTAGCTTGCTTACTTTGAGAGATGTTTCTATGTTTCTTAATGATAGGTAAAGAACACATACACGATGTGTGTATCTTGTCCAAGGTACATAAGGGTAAGCAAATCCATATATAAAGCTTTGTTTAGTTCCATTTAGAAGACTGATGGATTTTCATTCTGGAGAATGGATGAGTTATTGAAGGTCTCTTTAACAAATAAGGTAATATTTTTATTTGTATATGAATGAATGTAGAAATAGTACAGATTTATTCCCAATAATTTATATGGAAGTTCTACAGTGTAAAAGTTAGCTATCATCACCGGATTATGCGGCTTTCTTGGATCTGATATTAGGCTCACAGTCATCAAAATCAACAGAAATGAAGTGCAATTTGTGATTTTTCTTCCACTAGAAAGGTATTTGGTCTTGAAAATAGGTAAGGAAACATAAATACCTAAAAACATTGACCCTGCTGAAGAGTCATGAGAAAAAAACCTTAAAGATCTGATGTTTACTTTAAATCTACTTAAAAGTAGGCAGAAAAAAAGCCTGTTAATGAAGAGATTAAAATTTACAATTTCAATTAAATCTCTAGATATGTGTTTATTTGTGACATGTAGAAATCAAAAGCTTCAAACTGGAATTTTTCTGCTTTTATACGGCATTATTTTTCATACAGTTTCCTTCATTTTTTGCCCATGGAGGCGGTGGAGGTGAGCCCTTTTATCAATAAAGTAATTACTCTGAATTTGGATAATGACACAAATACAGTTAAAACCACCCCACATAACTCCACTCCCCATTTTCATTGTTATTTCACAGATTATTCTGAGTTGGAAGCAGCCCAAAATCCAGCTCCTAGGTGAATACTCCATATTAAAATGAAACTCACAACCTCAGCGTTACAGTAATAGTTATAGGGCTCAGGTCACCTTTTATACATTGTGGCTCTTTCTGGTTAAAGGGAAGTATTCTAAAAAACAGCACTGGCGGATTTATCTCTGGCTCTCTGCATAAACATGAAATAAATTGGTTATAGTTAGTACAACTCATCTGCCTTTAACAATTTAAATCTTAGCTTCAATTAAGCAAATCACATTCCCTTAATGATCTGAATAGATGGAAAAATTATATCCTGGATATATGTCTTACAATGAAAAAAATCTCGCCAGAAAAATTACCTTTATTACTGAATAGACAGAAGAGTTAAACTGTACTTTAGATACTTAATGTAAGGCACAATGAATTCCCTTCCATTTTGTGTCAAGTACTCAAGAAAAACTGGTGATATGTTTCAAAAGACAGAGTTGAACTCTTCTGTTCATGTGAGATCATTTCAGGTCAGAAAAAAATCTCAACAATAATAGCAATAACAATAACATAACAATAATGACAACAACAACACCAACAAAATAATAATAATTTGATGCTTTTATTAAATTGCTGACATTTGTGGTTCCTGCAGAACCACTTTAACTAGGTTTGGGCACAGACAGTCCAAAAATGCATCATCACAAACGTAACTGTGGGTTTGTCTCCATCTGCTTGACACCAAAAAGGATTTTTTTCCCCATAGGTGTTTAACAGGCAGTCCAACATAATAGTAAACATGAAAAATGCTAAAAGTGTTTACTAATGCAAATAGAACTGTGTGTTTAATAAAAGAATCTGGCATTTTTGACATTCTGACATGCAAGTAAGAAATTTGCTGTATCTTGCAAAACTACAAAAAATAATCAGGATGATCCATATATTCACCTTGTTTCACAAAAATGTATATCATGCACTGAGTACCAATGTTGTGTTTTGACTTTCACTACTAAACTGTAAGTCTTGGCAAATCACAGGCAATATGTCATTCAATTATTACAATTCAAAGAGCCTTCCTTGATGTTCAGTGGAAAAATTTTCCATATACAATTTTTTTTCCAACAGTCAAAAAAGTAGTTCTTGCCCTACACACAACACTTTTTCAGTTACTCAACAATGTCTATCCTCAGTACTTCTGCAGACAACGTGAAAATCTTTGATTCCCTGTTTCATTTGGAGCAATATAGCAGGACAATACTAAATTGTGATTATGGCTATGTATGCAAACACTTTTGACACAGTATTTTACATCCCTCTCCTTAAATGTTAAAAAATACTGCTAAATCAAGTCGGTTTTGTTGTACTGAAGAACAAGTGAAAGGGGTGACTTGGATCTGAAACTAGGATCTATTTGTCATTAAGATGGTGGGAAAAGGGCATTTAGAAATAAAATATAGATAAGCAGACTTGTCTGGTATTACTTGGAACAATAATCATATATCAATGTGAGGGAGAAGAAAAAACTGACACAGCCGAAAGGAATAGTCTACAGAAAAATGAAATAATAAAGATGATATACTGCCCAAGAGAAACAAAATATTTGCCTTCTGTGGAGCCTCCCTATTATCTAAACATCAGGGTGAAATTTACTCCGAAGAGCTGGGAACTCTGAGATACTGAAAATTAGAAACTTAAAAAAATAAGAAGAAAACATAAGGAAGCTTTTTGATTTTTTTTTAAAGATTTCTATAACAATGAATAATTAAAATTGAAGACAGTCACCACACTTGAATCCTGACTGGTTCAATTGACAGCATAACATTTTCCATGCAGAATTTAGTTACACACATCTAAATATTGAGATTGTATGCGTACTAATGTGAAAGACCAGAGTTTCAACTTTATAAAAATGCAAGTATAATCACACACACCTCAAAATAATCACAGTTTTCACTAGAAATTGCTTTAGACTTGCTAACAGATGCTGCTGTAATTAAAAAAAAATCTTTGCATCTTATATTTTGAGTGAGGTTCCTAATGTAGCTTTACTAGCACATGGAAGTACAAAATTTGTGAATTCTATATTCTAGCATAATTTTCTGTGCTGTCTTTACATGTAGTCAGTCTTCTTGGCCAACCACTCTTCTAATGGCATATTAGGCTGTGGGCCTAAAAATTTATTTGAGAGAAGGAAAGCAAACCTGAAAATTAAACAATTGTGGGACTGGAAAGACAGAGGAGAACATGGGGCAAGTAAGATGTTTAGTGCAAAATCATCCAAAGAAAACTTGGCCTTACGACTACCATATATGTCATAATATACTGCAGAATGCTTTTTGATAAATTTCAGATGTCAGTACAATGATCAAAAAACAGAGTAAATACAGTGTACTACAGAAAAAAAACAGGAGAAAAAACAACTATATCAGATAAAACACAATTATTTGCCTTCCATAGATCACCAGCATGGCTCTTTCCTGTATCATTAAAATATTTTTCTAGCAATACCCTCATTGTACAATCCCCAAATACTGAGTATTGTCTGCAGAGAAGATTTGGGGCATCTACAGCTTTTCTTGATGATAATTTCTTTTTGTGACAGTGAAGGCAAGTAAAGAAGTAAAAGCTCTCTGATCACAATTATTCAGAAAATAACTTATTGCTTTGTGAGCCTATGAGTTTGCACAAGAAGGGGAAATGTATGTGTACTATTGAAGAACTATTTGATTGTATTGGAGCATGTGGTGTTAAGTCTCCTTTCAGCCCAAGTTTTTCAGGAATGCATAAAATGTCTGTTTTAATCTGGAAATCTTAAATGCTTTAAACTCAGTAAAGTGATCTTTCTCTTTGAGGTAATAAACATGGGAAACAGTAAAAGTATTTTTTAATATGATTTTTATGCTACCAACTCATTAGCATATATATTCACTATTTATTGTTCTTGTAATCAGCTCTCTGCTAAGAGTTATTTCTGAACATAACACAATGCAAGAAGAGTGTTTTTGTGACCAGTGCAAAAAGAGATCCCGAGGAGTTTGAATTCTATGTTTTGAGATTGTTCACTCATATGAACTTATAATTTGTAATTGTTACCATTCCTTAAATTTCCTTCTCCAGCCTTGACCCACAACATACTTTAATTTTCAAATTATGTTTGAATTAATAGCAGATATTCAGTGCTCAGTTTGACTAATTCTCAGTGGGCAGCCTTAAACTTTAACAAAGATCTATAGCACCTCTGAGAACATCAGAGAAGTCTGTGGTACAGAAAGCAATAGATAATTAGCATGAAAGTAGAACTTTTGAATGAATATTTAAAGATTTTTTTCTCTAATTAAAAATAAGAAGTGTACACTGACTTCATTCAGTATATGCCTGGGATTCATCTCTCCCAACTTTACTGAACAGTGCAAAGAGTTTCTTCATGCTACTAAGACTTTCCCAGATGGTCAGCATTTTATGAACTAGGGCCTTATCTGTGGCACTTTATGGTTTATCTCTTATTCTACTTCTTCTATGTAATTTTTGGATTTCTTTAATTTATTCCACTTATTCAACCAAGGCTGACACAAAATCAGGAACACAGTTTATATGAGATGTGACACTTGTAAAAAGTGTCACTGTTTTTGTAGGTTTGTACAGACTTGCAGATCACCCATCATATTTGTTAGCTATAAAACTAATATAATATTCTGGAGCAGAAAAGAAAAAGAGAAGCTAGAACTAAACAAGAAATTGTTTAGAATGTCAAACTCCATGACCTCTTTCTGGATGAAAGTGGTATGATAAAAGAAGGCTTAAAGACCCTCATTAAAGTACCCCAGAAATAATTGAAACTTGTGTTCACTCACAACTCATGAAAATGTGTTCTATCTGTAAGTGCATGCGTTCTGAAGGTGTTTTAGAAGTACATTCTAATGCTAATAACATCAGTGCTACCACTCCTTTTGGTGTGATGGACCACAGGAACTACTTTAAAACACCAGCTTTGTGAACACCTGGAGTTAGAAAATTGAGGGATTCCCTTTGGTTGCTTTGATTTGCATCCAAGCTGCTCATAAATGTCCCACTCAAGTGACAGAAAATTCAAATCAGAAAGCTGCAATCAGTACTTCCTTTCTGACTTAGTACTTTTTTTCCCAAATAATCTTAAAAATCAAGAATCTCTGAGATCCAAAGTCAGGTTATAAAAATTCATTCAAATCTAATAGAGTGGAACTAGTTTTCAAGAGTGACAAAAGTTATGTTAAATGTAACTGACAAGGGCTCTGCAGAAAGTTTAGCTTGTGTTTCTCGATCAAGAAATCTCCATCTGTCTTGGTTCTTAGCTGCCAAAGAGCACAGGACAGAGTTTGTGCAAGGACGGTAACGTCAGGAATTCATACAGACTTTAAGGAAATCATGTTTAACTTCTGTAAATACATTGTTACAAATAATTCAGCTTATATGGAAATTTTTGAGTACATAGCTGCCAACTACACAGACAACAACTGAGGTACCTCTTGTTTGAAAAGTGTCTGAATGGCATCTCTTGTTACCTCAGGGTCAAAAGGGGCAACTGAGTGAAATGAAGCTGAGGAAAATAAGACAGAAAAGGATGATGCAAGAGACAGATAAAGGTTCTTTCATGTACATTCGGTGGCTACACTAGGATTTGGATCCTTGGAACTCTACAGGGAAACATAATCTTTTCCTTACAAATCACATTAGGAATATTGGCCCTTTCAGTCATAATCAAGAGCAGATGAAAGCAGGAAACAAACCTCTTTAATGATCCATTCATGCTGCAGAAAGTATAAGAGAGAAAGATGGCCTGCAGACAATGATATAGGGTTTCTGTGATGGACAAGTTTTGCACTACACAGTACAGGTTAACTTTGATTCATTTATGTACTGTTAAAAAATGTACATTTATACAATTCCTTCATATTACTAATCACTTGTAGTCTGAGCTGTGTAAAATGGGTCCTTTTATTTTACCACGGCTTTTTCTGTCATATCTTAAAAATCCTCATCTCTCTTCCAGTGAAGCTCTGTTATCAATTGATATATGGTAAAGGCAAGCATGTGTTTTACAGAAAATAGGATAGATGGAAGCACTGAAGTGCCATCGTGATGAACAACATAAAGGAATCTACAGATACAATAAAGTATGAATAAGATTCAATAACACTGTGGAGGAATTAAGACAGCATCTGTTTATAAAGTTCATTATACATATTTAGAAAAAATATCATCTCTTCTGAAAGCAAGTTATCTCACTATACAACAACCAAATAGATTCATAGCTATTCTATGTTTATAGAAATGTCATAAAATATTATCCTTAACTGAAGGCTAAGTGAGTAGTGCATAACATTTTAAAGAATTTAAAAGGCAAGAAAAGGCAGAATTTATTAAATACATAAGTTGTAATGTACATAAAATTTATATTCAAATCACTATTACATTTTTGTCTGCCAATTTCACACTAAGGATTTCTGCCAGAAAATTAGGTCAAATTATTTAAGATCAGTTTTCATGTGCTGCCTCAGGCTCACAGCTAAAAAATATAGAATCATATTTTTTGCTTTTACATTGAAACAGATTTTTATGAGAAATAATGTAAACCAGAAAGTTTATGTGTTTTATAAATTGCAGCAAACATTAATAACTAATTACTACGCCTTTCCCCTTGGAACAGCTGAATGTAGCCATGTTTTCTCACTCAAGAACAGATACACCACATGCTGGTCTCCTTTTTGTAATAGATGGGCAGGGAGACTTGAAAAAAACGTGGGTATATGAATGCGACATTGAGAATGTGCAAGGTTAGAAATGATCACTTCAATTATCTCCATAGTAGTGCTTTTCAGCTATTCCAGTGATATTTCTTCATGGTGGATTGTGGTCTGGGATTTACAGATCAGAAAACACAAGCCTTTCTTCCTAGAAAGAACTGGACCAAGTCCATCAGTGTGGCTGTAGTATGTGATCTGCCTCATTTCTGTGCTGACACTGCTCTTTTAAGCCATTCAAGATCTTTATCTGCACAGCTGCTGCTTCACTTATTAGTATTCTACAAAGGAGCTCATTCTAGGATAGTTCATGCCAGGACTGCTCTCAAAGGCACTCTGGATGAAACTGCATACTGCACACACACTCCTCCAACATTGTTCCAGTTGACTATGTATTTTCATGTGACCACATGCACCTATCAGGGCATGTACCACACACATTTCACCTCCTGCTACAAAAATACTCCTCTATTAAGCTGAAACCTACTTCAAGATTTCAAAGACAGACCAAAAAATTCATCATCTTTTTTCAGTTGCAATCATGTTCAATCAACACTGCTTCTATAATCCATTTCTAAAGACTAAACTTCACAACCTTTCATAGTACTTCCCTGCACTTTGTCTTTCTTCCATCAGTATTTGNAGATATTAAATAAATAAATAAATAGATATATTCAATTTTAAAATTTACTCTAAAATTTCTACAATGGACGTTACCATGCTGAGGAAACTTCTCTCTCCAACCATCCAGGAGCCACTCTGGCAATCATATCCCTCACCACCTGAGCTGTGACCAAAGCCCCTCCATGGCAACATGCACTGCACTCACACATTCAGACTGGATGTTCTTACCAGCTTGACCCCATGGTANAAAAAAAAAAAAAAGCTGTTTCCCCACTGCATGGCTTTCACTGTTACTTTTAGATATTTGTCTTTTCTTTTGGCTCTTTCTCCCAGCAGCAAAAAAAGGATGGCTTTGAAAGCTGGAAAATATCCCAAACATAAATGAGGTCTTAATTTGGAGTCTACATTTAAAAGTCATCATTTTCCTTGCAACTTAAGGTCATTGCAATTTTTCAAAAAGAATATATTTACTTTTAATGATATATTTCTTTAGAAATACTTTGTGCAGTGCTGTCAGCTAGACATTTATATTGCCCATTGTTAGATAAGTAAAACAAGGTCCTGGTACCAAAGAAATCCCAAATATTCTCAACCATCCTNTCCAGATCCTTAAAATAATTTAATTGTGATGAAGTAACTGAATAACCAGATAACAGCTCAAGCTAGGTACCTCTGACAAGGGACCCAGAACAAAGGAAACTCTGTTATACCCTCACAGTCTAAACATGAGAAAGTCTGGGGTCATCAACTCCTGCTGTGTCTCTGAGTGTCTGCTCCCCTGGCTGTGCCACAGGTCCCTGGACCCTTTTATGCAAAGAGCAAGCAGTCCATGACCTCTTTTCTTGGGCTTCTGCCACCCAGAGCTCAACTTGTAACATGCTGAAGCTGCACACCGAGGCAGCTGCACTGAGTGTGTTCCTCAGCAACCATAGGTACTAACTTTTCTCCCTAGTTCTCTGTCCAAATAGGCATTTGCTTAATGTNAAAAATCTGTACACAAAATATTATTTTTATACATATTGTTGTATTTTAATGGTATGTTTCATTAGCTCTAATTAATTCTGGTAGCACATCACAGAGAATGCATTCCTGCCAATGGTGGGACAAGTTTGTATGNAACATGCTGAAGCTGCACACCGAGGCAGCTGCACTGAGTGTGTTCCTCAGCAACCATAGGTACTAACTTTTCTCCCTAGTTCTCTGTCCAAATAGGCATTTGCTTAATGTCTTATGGATTAAAAAAAAAAAAAGTCTTGTTTTGGGCTTTAATTTCAAACTCTAACCCACAAAGAAAATGTTCTTTTAATTTCTCTGAAACCATAGTTGTGAATTTTTCATCTCATCAGTCGAAGAGTTCTAAGCCTTCCAGCAGTAAGGAAAATGAAAACCTTACTCATAAAGGACCATGCAGACTTCAGCCGGTGGAAATCAATAGTTAAAATAAACTTACTTAGAGAACATCACTGTCTGTATAAGTAGGTTGCTTGTATGCATTCTCCTTTCACAGCTTTCTCTGTTTTATGAACCTATTTGTATTTTTGTCATCTACTACATACTGTAGCAACAAGCTTCACAATTCAGCTGATTTGTGTAAAAAGTACTGCTAAAGTTTTCTTTAGCATCTAGTTCCTAGGAAGTTCTTTTGATGTACTTATGTACATCTTCCAATTCACTCAGGACTTTATTGACTAATTCCAGTTTCCTCTTTTTCTAGCTATAGAGTCTCTGGTTGCACAGGTTGCACAAAAATCCCGTACTCCATAAGTTCTATTATTTTTTATACTGTAGTCTTTTTTTAATATATTCTACTGAGACTAGAAGGAGAAACAGAACTGCAAAGTCTTTACCCATTTCTCTAAATATGTTCTTAAATTGTTGTTTATTCCTTTCTTAGTCATTCAAAATGCTATATTCAGGGTTTTTTGAGCACTTCCTAGTATGGAATTGATATTTTTTTAAAATTGTCTACAATGAGTCTGGAATCACTTTCCTGAATGGTAATAAATTATTTAGGTTCTCTCATTGTTTATATACATAGATGTTATTCCATCTGCTCATTATTCTACATTTATCACCACTGAATATCATCTTTTACTGCTCTTTCAGTCTTGTAAACTTGTGCAACTTTTCACTGCCAGATTTTGCTTTTACTACCCTGAATAATTTAATGCTCCCAGAAAACTTTATCACCTCACTACTCACCTCTTTTCTAGAAAGCTTATGAATATGTGCAATATATGAGCATGTGAGGAAATGCAATGTGTAACGAATTTGCAAGTGTATAGCTCCAGCTTCCCCTGTTTTTCCCCCTTTTTTCCACACCACTGCAGCCACTTCATCATCCAAGGACTACATGGGCTTGCAGAGAGACAAAAGATAATTATTCATCAATTTAGGGATGGGAGAACAGTGCTAAAACCAGAACAAATATTTGCAATAAGTTTTCCAGCATTTCTGGTGGAAATAGTTGTTCCTTAAAGGGAGGATCATGTGGGGCCAGTAGCCCAGAAAAAACCCTAGGTGAATGACTGCTCTTTCCTTTAATATTCTGGTGGATTTTTTTTTCCTGAATGAAATTTGTTTCTTTCTATGCCTTTCCTACTAATGTAATATCTCAAAGTCACACTTTCATTTTCCTATTTCCAGTGCTAAAGTACTACCTGAGAGAGGTGAAGTATGCTAGTACCCGCTAAATTTTGCTTTTTCTTTTCTGTTTTTGGATTGTTGTTTGCTGGCTGTGGGAAATTACCAGAGTCTCAAAAGATTGTACCAATTTCAGCGTGATTGTTCCTAAACTGAGCATCATGACATAAATGTCAATGGATAAGAAGGGAGTCTCTGCAAACCATAAAACCCAGTGAAAAATTAATTGAAGATATATACAAGACACTGGAAGGCAAGGAGAAGAAAAGTGTTTAGAACCTACTGTTAATGGAATCTCATTTCAGATACCTTTAAGTACAAAATACTACTTTTGAAATGGTATGCTGTTACTAGAAAGCTAGTCAAAAGCATGTTCTGGGTTTAGGTACATGTATCTATTTTAAGTTATGGGCTTGGCTTGTTCTATTCTAGCTCTTTGCTTAGCTTGTTACTGCGCAGCTTTTTAATTGAATGTAATATATAACCAGTTTTATTGCTTATATAGACACATGTACTTCTAGAAACAAAGCAAATACATGAGGGAATAATAACTTTTATTTCTATTCATTTTTGAGGAAGATTGAAAATATTATTGGTTACTGCTCTTGGTTGATGTAATGACAATTCAAGGTGGCATTAAACTACAGAAAATTTTTCAGTCTGGAATTTTTACATAGATTTTTATGTATTTTACTGAATGGAATATATTGACTTCAAATTCTCTATTTCTATCTCCAGCTTAGTTAAGATGTTGTGTTGTAATTTCTCAGATATTTTTCTTGCTACATTACCAAACTTCAGTCTATAGCTTGCACTTAATAATGAAACTAAGAAAAGTTTCCTAAGTAACAATGTTCTACCTGAGCAAAGCGAGGTGAGGGGCAGAGGAAGAGCTACCTCCTTTTCAAAAAGGAGGGAGTTGGTCATGATGAGAAGACAACTGTTTATTAGGTGATTGATTCATGTGCCAGTTTTGCCTGTGGTAGGGTTAATTTTCTTTACAGTATGAGGTAAAATATGTCGGCCAACAGTTTTTGACTCCTTCAACAAGATGTTCCACCTGTCTATGCCCTGAATATGTTGCAGGAGGTGAAAAAGATGTGGATCCAGGAAACAAAGAGTCTGTTGGGAGCAGGTAACATGCATGATGTTATTTCCCCCTTGTCTGAACATGATAGCATAAGGTCAGGGCAGAGAGTAAGGCAGTATTTCCTGGGGTGTAACAGATTCCTGCTGCAACAATCCAAGCTCATAACATACTTTCATCTGGCCTTTTGGATAAACATTTGTAGTGGGGATAATGTTTGTAGAGGTAACAAGATTTCAGAGGAAAATATTTTGGCAAATAAACCTGCAATTTATATACAGAGTCGGTAAGAGTAAACTTTCCTAAAGGGAAAGAGCATTCTCAAAACAAATGGCACGTAAAATTTAAATTACTATTTGATTTCCAAACTTATTTCTCTGGCCAGTGCATCTAATACTTACATTCTCACACACATTTTTAGGTTTCCCTCTTTCTCATGTAAATCCTCTCCAGCCCCATTATAGTGTCTAAAAATTTAAGTGAAACTACTGGCTTCTTATTATCTGTTTCAGTCTCACACAACAGAGCACAGATCCCATCAACATTCATGCAATCAATGTGGTTATAATCAAACTTCTGCAGTGCTGCTTGCCTTTGTCATGGTTAAAATTGAGGTAATTGTTTTTCTTCCTTCTCTGTGTTGAAATGGACACAAAGGCAATGATTCTAAAATATATCCAACTTCTAAAATATTATGCCATCACGTGTGAAGAGCTATTTAATACCTAGTCCCTTGTCTCAGATCTGCATTTGTGTATTGGTTTGAAGACTATGATTAGTTTAAGTGTTTTAGAGAGAAAGTCTGTGATGATCTAACTGTCCCATTAGTCACTTGGTCTAACATTTTCACAACCATTGTTTTCTCACATTTGTGAAAATTTGGTTGACACTTGAGAATGGGAAATTGCAGCCTTCTTCATTAGACTGAAAATAAAATGACCATAAAGCAAACCATCTGTCTTTTTGGTTTTGGAGGTACATGTGTGTATACTTATATATTTGCAGAGTTGTCACTGCCAAACTCAATATACAAGACACAAAATGGACAGAAAACTGGGAATGGGTTAAGACTGTAAATAAACTTTAACTATCAGGCTTCTGCAACTTGTGTTGAATTTGAAATGTCATTACATACAACTCTTTAAATTGTACCTTTAATATCTGACGGTAAAAAACTGTAATATCTTTGAAAGTAAGTTTGCAATGGAATAAGCATTCAATGAAATACAGCAAAATTCCTATATTAACTTTAATAAAGCTCTCAATAGGATCAAAAGCTTTTGTAGATTTAAAAAACAGTGTCTTTTCAACTGCTGGGGTTTTTTTAAAATTTCATTTTTTCAAGCTCTTGCAAGTTTATTATTAAACATTTGTATTCACATACACATTCATAGAATGTGAATTCCTATGAAACCACCCTGAGACCAAAACTTGTGCAAATCCTAATTCTGAAGTCCCCATTCAAAATTCCCAAAACTTTGCAAACCACAGTACCTATGAATATCCAGACAATGGCTAGACGTCATGCTCCAAATTTGCAAATCCTCCACATTCCTATCATGATTTCACATATCTGCAAATTCAGATCAGTCATGCATTTGTGATTTATTCTACACTCCTCATTATTCTACTGCTTAAAATTATCCAGGCACAACTGCATGTAATTCAGTGACCGGCTTAGTTTTGAATGCAAACAATATGTTGAAAATAACTGGAGCCAAAATCTTGAAATTATTCAGTGGTTACATCACAACATTACCACTGTGGGTTTTGTGAAGCACTTTATTTAATTCCAAGGGTTGCTGAGGCTGGTGTGTGTGCCATGTGAGCACAGGTAATAGAGATACCATGGGAATACATAGTTACTCAGGAAGCTGTGGTATTAAGAGAAGTACTGTATTAAAAAAAAATTCAATCTCTAAACTCATCCTTCCTAGAACTCACCCTTCCTAAAGACTATGAGGTAATACAAAAATAAAACTCAATTTGCCAGTGAAAAGAAAAGTCAGAGAAAAATAGACAAATTAGAGAAGAGATTCAGATGTGTGTTCAACAAGGAATGGATGTTGTTTAAGAAAGGATGGAAAAGGGGGATACCAGGGCAATGAAAATTTTATCATGGAGCTGGAAATTGCTTCAGAAGTGAAGAAGAGAACTAATTTGTTCCTGATGGAGAACCTGGTATTGTCCATTCTACAGTGTGATTTGAGCTGGGGTCACAGACAAGAGTATCAATAGTGGTGGATGACTGTCTTTGTATCAGAAGGAAGTTAATTTTAGTTATGATCAGAGCACATCCAAATACAAAAAAAAAAAAATCAATATATTTCAATACTTCATTGTAAAAGTGATGTCAGCAGAACGAAAACTCTACTAAATTTCTTCTACTTCTTTTTAGCTATTTCTACTTTAATTATAATTCTCTTAAAATTATAAAAGAAGAAGAGGACAAAGGAAAGCTTTTAAAGGGTAAAGGTGATTGCAAAAGAAAGAAGAGTATTTCTAAGGAGAAACACATCTCCTGAAGTCAGAAGAACATGCTAAAAATGGAAATCTATTTATTACTAAACCAATAGATGGAACAACAATAACTTAAAAATTTTCATAGTTTCCTCCTTTCTTAAAACAGTTATACTTAATCTGAAGCTCTCTTTATAACATTTTCTAGATATTCTTGCCTCCTTCTGTGTTTATCTTGAGCTGACCTGACCTCCATTTATGGGTGAGGACATTGTCCATTAGTGTGGTAGAGACAGTCTCCCCTGTTGCCCACTTGTGAGATGGCACATACTAGAGGACGTGTCTGGCATGTCGTGTCGTATTCGGACATTCAGATTAGGCACTACAATTTTGTCACATGTCTGTTACTGCACAGCTCTTCAGGGCACCTTTCTGGAAACAATTGTGTCTGCCACAAGCTGTGCTAGCTCTTCTAAGAGAGAGCAGTCATATCAACACGAAGCTGGGTGGATGAAGGAAATACAGAATAAAAACTATCAGTAAAATTCAAGGCTCGATAGCAGTAGAAATACAAGTCAAGCAACAAGGTGTTTTTCAATTCCTTATGTAAAAATAACTTGTGATTTATTTAATTTATATAACAGATTGTTGAACCTCTTTAAGAAATTCATTAAAATATATACTAATGATGGAGGTTTTGGTCAACTCTGGGCTGTCTCTTTCTCTAGTACTGTGCTTTATATTGTAATGATGTCTTTGAACATTTCAAAAGAAGAATTTGGAAATTTGTCTTTCATTTAGTAATCATTCTATACTTTTGAATACTTATTAATAAGTGTTTATTATGGAAGTCATGCTAAGGTATGTGGAAAATACTGAGGTCATTGTCAGCCAACATGGCTTCATTAACGGCAAATTTTGTCTGACAAATTTGGTGACCTTCTGTACTGGGATTACAGTGTTGGTCAATGGCTCAATGTCCAAGTGGAGAGCAGTGACTAGTGACAGTCCTCAGGGGTCAGTATTGGGATTGATGCCTTTTAACATATTTGTTGGCAACTTGGACAGTGGGATAAGTACACCCTTAGACAAGTTTTCTGATTGCATCATGCTGTGAGGTGCTGTCAACATTCTGGAGGGAAGGGATGCCATCCAGAGGGACCTTGACAGGATTGAGAAGTGGGCCTGTGATAGCTTCATGAAGTTCAGCAAGGCCAAGTATAGAGTCCTGTGTGTGAGTCCAAACCAAAAATACAAACTAGCTGAAGAATGAGTTGAGATCAGCACTAAGGAGAAAGACATAGGGGTGTTGGTTGCTGAGAAGCTCAAAACAACTTGGCAACATGTACTTGCAGCCTGGAAACATGACTGTATTCCAGGCTGCATCAAAATAAGCATGACTAGCAGGTCGAGAGATGCATTTTCTAACCCTCTGCTCCTTTCATGAGATTCCACCCGGACCATTGCGTTCATCTCTGTGGCCACCAGCATAAGAAGGATGTGAACCTGTTGTACTGAATCCAGAGGAGGGCCACAAAGATGATCAGAGGGCTGGAGCACCTCTCCTGTGAAGACAGCTGAAAGATTTGGGGTTATTCAGCCTGGAGGAAAAAAAGGTTCCAGGGACACCTTAAAGCACTTTCCTGTACCTGAAGAGGGTCTACATGGGAACTGGAGAGGGACACTTTACCAAGGCTTGTAGTAATAGGACAAGGTTTAATGGTTTTAAACCATTAGATTAGAAATTAGGAAGAAATTGTTCACTATGAAAGTAGTGAGACACTGGAAGGGGTTGCTTAGAGAAGTCATGGATGGCCCATACCCAAATATGTTTAAAGCCAGGTTGGATGGGGTTTTGAGCGAGCTGATTTAGAAAAACGTGTTCCTGCCCGTGGCCAGAGGGCTGGAATCAGATGACCTTTAATGTCCCTTCCAACCTAAACCATTCAATGATTCTGTGATCATCCCATTATAAAACAAAATGTCTGTACATGTTCACTCTTACAGATGTTTTACTACTGCAGGTATGTGTCTGCAAATGTCAGAAGATAAAGTATACAAAAAAATTATTTTATTGAACTTTTGCTGTCAATATTCATTCATCTAGTTTGGAGAATATGCCTGGAGGAAAAAAAAATAGAGTAATTCCCAAAATCTGTTTTACAAATGATACAAATGATACAGAAAAAAAAAATCTGTGTGATTCAAATCCTTTTCAAAACCACCTTATCGTATTTTACAAATCCAAATCTTCTGGGAACTGGGGCAAAAGGATGTGTGTGGGAGGTTTGCAGGTCGTCTGAATGGCAAAAATGCATATTTTGAAGAAGCACTAATTAAAACTCAGAAAAATTTCAAAGTAAATAACTAATAGGACAGAAAATCCCTGTTGCTTTCACTTTTGAAATGAATTGTATTCTGGGGAAAAAATTGATAAAGTGAGTAGTATTTCAGTCTTCAAGAATTTAGATAGGTATTTCCATTACCTGAAAGGTATGAAACCATTTTCCAGTCTCACTTTGTCTTAAATTGAATAATACAGTAATAGTTGGTATTTTCTAGATGTCTTTTTTCATATTCAGTTTTCAGAAAATGTGAATTGAAAACTTGCCTATTATACCTACTACTTGTAAAAGAAACTGAGGATGTCAGAAATACAGAGATGACAGATTTTGTGGGAGGAAAAAGACATTAGATTCTTAAGTATCTCAAAAGTCTGCAGTTCTAGACAAAAAGGGGGAGCACTTCAGTAAAAACTTCTCCTGCAAATTTTTATTCTTAAAGTTAACTGTGACCCTCATTCAATAAAAACATATCTGGAAAGATACTGTTCTTCATATATTCCTAATAACAGTGTCTGTTTACATCCTTTAATTTCTTTTGGGACTTCTCTGTTTCCCCAAAATCTTTTCCCCAGGCAAGTCCCTATAAACCAACCCAATCAGGAGCATAGAAGGTTCAACATGATCATGATAGTTGTATGTCTTCTGTCTCTCATCCATAAACTCCTACTTACAAGATCTAGTCCTTTGGATAAGGTTTCATTTTCCACACTTTGAAATTGCAGATCTGGTTTTTCATCTTGCTTATTTATTATTATTATTCCTCAAAGCCCATTGTTTTTTCTTTTCAGAATCTGCTGATAGGAAAGGAGCTTGTTTAATGTGAAAGGAAAGAGAAGAGAAGACTGTAGCATGTGGTGTTTTGGAAGCAGTTGGGTTAAGAGAGCTGTGAATTGAACTGGAATAGAGAAACAGTTGCAGTGCTGGAGTTGAGATTTTCTGAATGTGACATAATTATGATTTTCCAGGGGCGGAATAGAACAGAGGAGTCATAGGGACTGTCCCAGAAGATGTATCAGCTATGACAGGCTACCTTAAAGAAAAAAGTCTGCTCTTTTAATATGAATCAAACTCAGAAAAATAAAAGCATTTAGGACCACTTAACTCATAAGCCTTTAAACTATCATTTTCCCTGTCTATTTAGACAGATAGCTCTAAGTGGAAAATAAACTGTTCTATGATGCAGTTCCTACACAGGCTGTGGGTCTTTGTCTCCATCAATTGGCATGTTTAATGGCAATTTTGGGGGAGGGTGTTTCTAACAAACTGTAAATTTCAGGCTGTATGTTGCAAGTATGCTGAGTTTATGCCAAGAAGTCTCTGTGGCTTCTATTAATGTCATTAAAAAAAAAATTGTATTTTTCAAGGCTTGCCAGTTTCAATGTATAATTCTTCAAAATCCCAGAAGAATGTTTCCTCATGTTTCCTCATTCCCTAGACTACAACACAGATAATTAACTCTCAGGCATGTAACTCTCTCAATGCCAGATACATCTGGTTCCTTCAAACACTTTCAGGGACTTTTTAAAACTAGAATCAGATTTAAACTATTGTATGAGAAATATCCCTTTCATGTTTTGTCCAGAAAGTCTGAAGAGAAAATACTCGGTCTTACACTTGTGACATAGTTAAGGCAGGATGTCTTACAGTTTTTCATGTTTGAAAAGAGCATCATGCAGTGCAGATTGGAAATATATCAATTAGTCTGAAAGCATGTCTTTATGACATGAAAAAAATTGCTGGGTCAAATTTTGAGACCAATATTTCACAGCCATCCAGGATATAAGAAAGTATTATTCCTTCTCACTGTTTCTGGCAGATCTCCCAATATTTCTTAAGTAGGATTCTGAGTTACAAAACATTAGTCTAGGTTATGCAATTTTTTCAAAAATTCTTCCTGACCTGATATTGAATATGTTTTGTTTGAAGAAGAGACACTCAGAGACAGAAAAAAAGGAATATTATTTGATACTTGGAACAAAAAATGGTGTAAAGAACCCATGTATTTTAGAAATATTGGAATGAATTGCAACCTGTATGAATTAAACATTAAAAACATTTTAATAAATGTATTTATCAAATATACCCATATTTTGTTTCATGGAGCTACATTTTGTATTTGCTACACAAAACCACAGAAATGCAAAATAACAATTTAAAGATTGCAGTCATGCTCCCAACATTACAAGAATTAATATCATTCATAAATAACTCCAAATTTAGTAAGTTCCTTTGACTTTATTTTTGACATTTTTAAACTTATGTGTATGATCAGAAATGTCCAGAAAACTGCCTGATCAAAATACCCAAAATTATTTTCTATCAATCAACTTTTGCCAGGAGCTGATATTAAAATAATTATATCATGTAACACAATAAATTGTGATTTTTTTTTAGAGATGTTCCTGGACTTTTTGTTTTTTTTTTTACTTTAGAAAATGTAACATGACAGGAATTCAGGTTAGCTATCATCTAATAGTATTTGATTCCTAATTTCTGGTTTTCAACATGTAGTATGCAATTATAACAAATATTCATTGTACTGAAAATGTGTGTACTAAATATGAATTACACTATTAATTTCTAAGTATCCTTTTGAACTAAGATTCATTTGATTAATGCCTGATGCCAGTACATCTTTAAGCATCAGCAAAATTTTTATTTACAGCAGAACCATAGTCACCATTTCTGCAATGACAGACAAAAATCAAATATATTAAATCTTCTAAAATTTCAGGTTGAAACTCACCTTTTTTTCTCTTCTTTTCAATGTATATGCATGTTCCCATACAATTGTAGAAGTGTTCTACAGCATGGTATTCATTTAAATTTTTTTAAAGGTAATTAAATATAAATACGTTCTGCACTGGAAAGAGATGAGTAGACTTTTACGCTTGATGGTGGAGATCAAACTTGGTAGTTGGTTTTAAGATAATACTGTTGCTTATGACACTACAAGTTCATAATAGTGTAGAGAGAAACCAAAGTTCTTGGGAGAAGAATTATTTTAATACTTAATAATAGGAATTAGATCAAAGAATTGGCAGCTTTTCTTTATGGGTCATAATTGATAAATTTTGATGGCATGATGTTCCAAATGTAGCAGAAGCCTTAGCTAGCTGACAAACATTTAAACAATAATTTTGGTATCAAAAATATATCTTAAATTTTTGCCTATGTCTGAATTCCTAATCTACTGTTCTTTGAAGAAAGGCAATCTCCTTTGACTGAACTACCATAATTATACACCCATTTAAGCACTTAATACAAAAGTCAGTGGATATTTAATAAGTCTTTTTAACCCAAGGATACCTGCAAACAGCAGAATAATTGCAAACAAATCCAATCCCAAACAGGTCCAATCTCAGAGTTACTGCTTTTCAACATAAGAGTCACTGCTACTAACTATGTTATATTGCGGTACTTACAAAGCTCTAATTAAAATAGATTCCAGGCCATTCTCTTAGTTCTATGATTAGTGTGATGTGCTAAGAAAATGTGGTTTTTATAACTTTATATGCTCTTTAAGATTCATGACAATTGCTATAGGAGTTTCCAGATTGAGGCAGCTATTGAGGTCACCAAGCTGCCTCCATAAAGGAGGGAACTTGTTTATTTTACAGTTTCATCACTTTCAAGTAAAGGAACACACACAAAACAATACTGGGCCACAAGATACACAATGATGCTGAGGAGGATACTACCTTTCTTCTCAGTCTTTGAGCAGAGGTGGGAGCATTAGCATCTTTCCTCCTGTGCTGACAAACCTCAGCCTGTGTACAGATTCTTTTCCAGTGAAACAGAGTAATAAATGCCATGTGGGCCTGAAATATTAGAGTCATTCTAAATAACTTTCTAGCTATTGGTGCTTGATTTCTGTCTTCTGACCTATAATGGCAGTTCTTAATTGCATAGTCTTCCAGAGTAGAACAAAGCATGGCTATCCAGGAAAACAGTCTGCATAAAGCTCCTCTTCTTCCAGTACTACTGTTGCTTCTGGGCAGTAGGGGAAGGATAGAATGACAGGAATGAAGAACATTGGCACTGCTAAACAGACTTCTTCCTCATTAAGCCAGCTGAACAAAAGCAAAATTACTCCATTTCTCTACCTGTGAAATGGTGATTATGGTTCTCCTTAGTGTGTAAGATACTTTGTGATGTACCAGTTATGTGCTAAATATGCCTTCTAAAATGTGTTAGGAGAATTAAGGATGCATCTCTGCAAGTTAAGATACTATGAGGCTATTTTATACCAGAATTTACGAGTCTAAAATGCAAAACTTAATCAAAGAAATAAATAAAAGTAATCTCTATATATAGATTTTTATTTTGTAACTCATTCTGAATAAATACACTGCATATGTGATTTCATTTACATTTTATATGAACTGCCTTTTTGCAGACAAGAACAGTTACATCATGACTATCACTATTCTATAGCATAATGGTGTTTTCGTTCCTAACATTAAAAGAAATTCTAAATGGTCTGGTTTATAAGATATTATTTTCATTAATGTAACAGTGCCCTCTATGTTCCAGAGTTTGTATTGAGGGTAATATTCTTTGTATATTTAATAACTTTTTTTCTTTTTGAGAAAGGGTAAATTTGCCATGCTGATTTTTTTTAATGGTAAGTTCTACCAAAACGAGCAAGCAGATAAACAAACCAATTTTATAAGCAGGAAGTGAAATGGAAATTTAAATTTCAAGCTGTTAATCGCATTGCAAATAGCTAGTCAGATATCATCTTGTAACATCAAAAAAAACCCAAAAAGTAGAGATTTGGTTTTTATTTGGGAAACTGGCTGCAAAATATTTTTCAAATCCTACAATTAACGTTGAAAATGTCTCAGAAGTGGTAGTATATTTGTTTTCATTAGAAGATTGTAGCAATCAGTTATGGATTTACTACATACATGAAACCCTCCGAGACACCTCATGGTGAAAAAGAAGCAAAGATGAACGATGAGGCATTGAGATGTGTATGCCTTCATGTCCACTGAATCTCTATTATACAGATCTGGCCAGAATGTATTTGCAAGGGGAAAAAATTGAATGTTCTCTTCATATTGACTAAAAAATCACAAGTAAATTTTCACACTGAAGAAGTGTAGATTTTCCCCTTAATGTTAAGAAGAAGAACAACTCTTGAGAACATACTGAGAGTATTTCTAAAACAGAAAAGAAGGAAAAAACATAGAATGAAAAACTCATTCATAAAAGCTGCTACATAGTCTACATCATCTGCAGTGGGATCAAGTAGTAAGTACAAATCATAAGCTGTTATTCTAGGACCAGGAAACCAGAGTGAAGAGGGAAGAATAATTGTAATGATGGCATTAAACACACAGAGAGGATAGAATGAGACCAGGTGGAAAGCATTCTGAAAATAAAGATTAATTTAAACTTCTTCACCTTACTTTGAAACATTTCAGTTTTACAGTCTCTCTCCATTAGTTTTCAGTCTCTAAACACCTTCACAGGAAAGAATGGGAGAACAGCAGGGTACTAACCCCAATTTATTTTTCTACAACTGCTGCTACAATTTAGTGCTCATAATATTTCTGAACTTCTAAGAGAATATCTCTTGCTTAGAGGCGAGCTGAAATGAGCCCACAGTAAACTAGCTGCTTTAAATATTCAGGGCAACATTTCCCTCAAACTTATGAAGACAAAGAGGAGACAGGTAAAAAGGTTAATATATTTTACTTCAGGTGAATTGTTGCTATGAAGGAAATCACTTTGCTGAAAATCAAAGCTTTTTGAACTAATAGGCTCTTACTGTATTCCAGAAGGAAGGTTCCTAAAATAATTTTTGGTAAAAAATATTTAAGAGACAAAGCAAAAAGCAACTACTAGATACATTATAATATAAACTCATTGAAACTGCCTCTCTTTCTCTTTTGGAAACGGCAATATTCAGTGACTTCTAAGAATCCCTAGAAATAACACAGTCTCATTACTGAGGGTGGAACCAGGACCTTCTAATTGCCCAAGGAAAATTCATTGTTTTCTTATTTTTTGTACTTTATATGCAGTTGTAGCAAGATTTAAACAAAATCAACCAAATAAAAGAACTGGCATAGAAAAGATATAGAACAAATATGACAGGGACACCTTCTATAAAAGAAACAGACACTACAGTCTCCAAATGAGCCAGTACAAACAAATACAATGGTGGTCTTCAAAATCATGAATGCTGATGACTGCAACTATAATATTCCTAAAATATACTTTAAATTATTACTTCTACATTTAGACATAAGTACATATTTTTAATTTTCTGTTCAGTCTCTTTTATTTCTTAGTGTTTTTTTCACTCGCAAATTTGAAGGGTGATGCATTTTTTACAGGTTGCAGTGGTAGGAGATATTTTTTATGCTACACACTACCACTTGAAAAAGTCCAGTCAATCCAAAAGAATTTGAAAATGTGGTCAGACTCTTCAATGTATCCTTCTTTCTGACAGACAAAGGAGCTCTCTGGTACATTAATCATTGTACATTGTCTTCCTCTACACGAAATAGTAATTGCAAGGCTGATAAGAATTGTAAGGTGGTATAAAAATCGCTGGCAATAATTTCTTGGAACAAATAAACGAAATATTACATCAGAATGCAGAGACAGTCACAAGATGTTGGAAAATTTTTTAGGTAGAATATTTTATTAGAAGTTGTTTTCATCCCACAAGGGGAAAAGCAGGAAAGCCTGAATATCAATTGTATTCTATGTTGCTAGTGTCAACCTTGTTAAGCTGAAAACAAGTTATTATGGACTTGTAATGATAGATTACCTTCTAGTGCAGAAGGACTGTGCACAAGCATGATTTCTGATGTCTCCTCAATGAAGAGACCAGTCATTGCGGAAAGCAAACTAAAACAACCTGAAGCTGAAAGCACTTTTAAGAAGATTTCCAGGCTATTAATTTTCACTGTTTAATAAATATACTTAGTAGACACAGTATAGTACCATAAAGAAAAACATGCTGAATGGATCAAAAACTGGTTAACTGACTTACAAACAAGCTATCAGTGGTTAGTCATTATTACACAGGAGAAGGGGGTTCCACAGGGAACAGGACACTATCCAATGACACATAATAAGGAACTAA
This sequence comes from Ploceus nigricollis, assembly GCA_013399945.1. NCBI lineage: Eukaryota > Metazoa > Chordata > Aves > Passeriformes > Ploceidae > Ploceus > Ploceus nigricollis. The sequence goes on along the minus strand of VXBC01009130.1, from coordinate 243,007 downwards.
TTATGTAATCACCAGCAATAAAACATGTGGAAGGCAAAATATTTATCCCAATGGTAAATAATAATGAGAATGTGGATGACATAAAATAATCTGGATAGTTTGATAAACAATTTATATTCAAATGAACTATTTCTAATGCAGCCAGATAGAAAGTTATTTTAATATTGGAGTTTGCAGAATAAGATTTTTCCCCCAAACCCAAGAGATTCAAAAGACCTAAGAGTCCTAGCAGCAAGATAACCAGCATTCAGAACAATGCTGTAGCAACAAGAAGTAATTTTGCTCTTGGAGAAGGAAGGGAAAAATTAATAAGAACACATAGTTGATTTTACCATTGCAGGGACTATTATCAGTTTATTCTCTGTAATTATGGTTTCTAGATATTTTAGAAGTAGGATAAATGTTAGGGAAAGTTTATCAAAAAAAGAAGATTGGCAAAAATGATGAAAGTACTGGAGAAAGTACCTTAAAGTGAAATATAGAACATATTAAAAAGAAGATTGTAAGGTGATTTGATTGCAGTGTGTATCTTCACAGAAAAAAAAAATACAGACCTACAGAGCTCTTTTATCTTGTGCAAGACATGGTAACAAGAACCAGTAGTTGGAAATTGAAACTAGATATTCACACTGGAAAAAATTATGTATTTTCATCAATTATAGAATAAAATCTATGAATGCTAGTGACAGGTTTTCTCATCTCTTGGCATTTTGAAATCAAGATTGGGAGGTTTTCTAAAAGTCTGTTACATCCTCATATGGTATTAAAGAAGAAAGTTTTTCTGCTTAATTTAAACCATGGTATAATTTATGGACAAGAATCATTCAAGGATTCGAACAAAATGGTCCCTTGTAGAAATTCTATATGATTTACAGTCTTATAAAATTGCATCTTATATTCAAATTGATAAATTCCATTTGTTGTTATGGCAATATAGAGTGGAAGTGCCATATTATAAATTTTCTTTCCAGATGATCATTTTGTGGTATGCAGCTTCTGCAATGTCCTCAGGAAGTTATAGGACTCTAGAGAGAAATGCTACACTCCCTCAAAGAAAATGAAAGCACTTTCTTTCTCTTCCTTACCTGATTTTAACTAATGCCTTACACTTCCTCTTACTCATCATCTCCTCAAGCTCTGCATATAACCCTCCTGTCTGGTCCTTGATTTCCAGTTGCTTCTGATCTTAAAATTTCTTTGTCTTGGCCTTCTTCCACTGGCAGCATTGACAAGTATTTTCAGTCTCAAATGTTTCCTGGATTATTATTTCTTTTCCTTGCAAAAATAAACTGTTGACACCTTGTGGTTTGTCAAGATCTCAAAGATTTAAATTTATTTCTACTTTATTTAAGAAGGAAGTCACAAAAAACCTCTAAAACTTTTAGAATAGAATCAACTTTTTTGACAAATATAATGAACTTGGAAAATATCTGAATTTTATTTTACGAATATTACATTTTATTCTACCTGCGTCTCATCTTGCTGACCACCTGCTTTTATATAATTTATGCTAAAGGCACACAAAAGCACTGTTAGATTGAAGAAAAAAAGTAAAATAGCAATCCAGTCAGAAACATCCCCAAAGACAACATTGCCAGATGTATAGCTGCATACGACATCTCAGGAGATTTGATGACTCATCAAAAAAAAATTTTTGTCCTGGAAATTATTTCATCAAGGCCATTTGTTCAGGGGTGCTTGTTACTTTTGATACTGGTGGCTCTGGATTCTTATCACACTTTCATCTCCCTCAAGAAAGCTTTAAAAAAATCCTGTGTTCAGCCAAACCTAAGAAACTCCTTTTTTTCTGTCATAGGGACGCTATCAATGGAAGTCTGTGCAGTTCTGTTTCATGATGCAGTCTCAGAGACAAGCTGGTTAGTCAAGACTTAAAAGAGTGATCTGTTTGTGATGCCTTGTGAAGGCTGACCTAGAACAGAGACTAGACGGAGTTAAAGAATAAAGTAGGTATTTATTTGAAGGCCTCAGTGGATACACTTTGGGCAGTACAAGAGCCCAGCCAGGGCTGCATGCAAGATTAACCCAAAATGGTCACAAAATGGAAGACGGGTGATGAAATCTCTCACTTTTATAAGTTCTGGTCCATTAGCATATTGGAGTTAATTGTCCAAATATAGCTTTAGCTTATGAAGTCCATCCTTCTTGTTTTTCTGTCTTCATTCCACCATTGTTCATGCTCTTGGGCCTGAAATTTGGGTGGTAGTCCTTCATCCCAAGCTAGAAAAGGAATTGTTTCGTCTACCTACTCTGTGAAGAGAGCTTATCGTCCCTAAATATGAAGCTCAGAACTACACACTAAAGCAGTATAGAATCTGAAAAATATAACAGCTAAAACCTAAGGCATCATTTGAAGAATGGCCTGTGGGCTCTCTGGGGTAAGGCAGGACATCTAGGATGAATCAGAAGAAGCTGACAGGAACATGCTTTGGACAACTGAATGGAAAAATTTATAATGCCTTGATTTGATGAAGATGTTTTAAAGCCATTTTGATAAGATATTTTCAAACAGAGATCCCAGGCTAGATTTAGTGACATAACAATATTTGTTATCCTGGGATCTATAACCCAGGATTTAGATCAGGGTTGAGCAAGCTATAAACCTATTCCTAGAAGGCAACAGAGTGATAACTAATATCTGTATGACGGGTGATAAAATATTGGGCAGAAACTGTAATTCAATCAGTCTGTGGTGTGCAATATTGCCTCTATTCCTCTTTCATGACAAGTTTTGAAGTTTTGAACTTTCCTACAAATGTCCTAGAATTATTATTTTTATTTTTATTTTATGTTTCTCATCTCCACTTCTTACTTACCTATACTTGAGCTCAGGGTTAGATCATGGAACACTTTCTTTTCTTAGCAACACTTTACATGATGGAAGGTTATTATCCTGCCCTTGGTTAGTCTTTTCCAAATAAGTAATTCCATCCTCTCAATCTTTCTTTAATATCTTTTTCAAATCTCAATGCTCGTATTAATTTATCTAGTTGATCAAAACTCTTCTTGAGGTATCATGCCCAAATGTATTTCTTGAATTATGATGCAGAATAGGAGAAATATAATTTCCTGCATTTTCAAGATGGCATTTCTATTTATTTTAGTAGAACTTACATCTGTCTTTTTTTTGTAACTTATTATTACTTATGTTCATAAGTCTTATGGTATATCTTGTTCCATAAAAATAAAAAAAGTTTAAAAAAAAAAAAGAAAGAGGACTTTTTGGATGTCACTCAGTGGAAAACAGTATTTAGTCCTATTCCAGTGTTATAGCCAGACATTCATGCTGCTTTTTCATATGCTTGTTTCCATGTTATTTTCAGAATATATTTGCCCCACTGACATGTGAATTTACCATCTGTTTCTTCCCAGCAGATCTGGCTGCTGCAGACACTGCTCAGCAGACACTGTGTCCTGCCCCTACCGTGACACTGTGCATTGCTGTGGGTCATTCGTAGAGAGCTCGTAATAAACCACTCAGATATTTCCCCAAATACTGGATTAAAAAGACAAAACAGTAAGACTTCACTGAGCAAAAGGACCCCCCTGAGACATACACAAAGAAATAGCTTTAATCTAGAGGCAGCATAAACTCTTTCAGTGGTCACAGCTATACATGAAAACATTTAGCAGCCTGTATGTCATTCCTATAGGCCTAATGCTGCATGCTGATGTGCTTTTTGCTGTGGTCTGGATTGTGACCATTACTTTGTTTTAATTTGCTTTAACATCATTTATATGAGGAAGTAGTAAAAAAAAGAAGTTGAGGCTATTGGAAAAAACAGATTTAGCATTTGTGAAGTCTCATCTACTATAACCATATGATTTTCTATCAACCCTTTTCTTCAGAGCAGCTCTCTGACATTCTAGCCTTACAGCGGGAAACAAAAGAGCTGAAACACCTGAATGTTTGCTAGACTGTTGCAATATCTCACATGTTTTAAATGTCACCTCTTAAATTATAGTGTGTGATTTACTGCCTATTGCAGGTGTTTCAGTAAATAGGAGCAGAGAAGAAATAAAGAAGCTATGAAAAAAAATCAGTTTATCTCTTTTGCTCTATCCACTGGAACTCTGTGTGAAGAAAATTTTTATCTTTGTTTCTTTACACTAATTAATTGTTTGAATGCATATCTGGGTAAGAATTCATCAATTTTCACTGAGGCTTAAATAAAAAAGATTCAGATATTTCTAAGATAGAGCTCTGAGAAACAATCTCCATCCAAATCAGTGCTATATTAGAAAAGTGATCAGGCTGCCATTCAGATTTTTAAGAAAGGATGTCAGCTATCTAAAATTAAACATCAAATAGCAGTTTAGATGTCCTAGGTTATCCATTATGTTTATATGTGTCTATAACACTACAGGGAAGCAGCTGTGGGGAAGACAAAATATGAATGAAACCAAAATGGATGTGGAGGAGTCAAACAGGAGCAAAGTACTTTGTGAAGTCCTGACCTAGTTCAGCTTTAGCCTGGCAGGATACCCTTTAGGCATAGGAAGTCTCCTATTTGTGGAATCATGAAGATGTCTAGCAAGAAAGATTTTAATTTCAGAATAGTCATGTAAAGAGATATACATACAGAATAAATACCTCTAACTTCAAATTTAACAGGGAAGGAATGTGAAACTCTTTTTCCCATGGCCTATATAATTGTCCTGATGATGGCAATCCTCCAGCACCCTGCACATTTCTCCCTTATTTTATCCACTAAAATTTAAATTTCAAAAGGGCCTGATTTTAATCTAATGTCAAACAGGCACCGTTTCTGAATACTTAGAAACTGGTTTGCGTCAAAAAAATGTTTACCAATTCACTCAAAAATAAAAAGGCTTTTGATTCATGGCAAGTAAAAACATCAAAACACCCAAATATTTAGAGCTACATTCAACATGCTTTTAAAAATATTAAGTATGCTAAATCAATTTCTGGTTTATTTTATAAGCCCTTGTAGTGTCAAGGCTATCATTAGGTAATAGTGTGATAATGTGTGAGGAAGAAATCACACTGAAGCATAATTATTAACCCCGGTGGTGATGGTAGGACAATGTCTTGGAGCCTTGCTACACTCAAAGCTTCTGCAAAAGCACAGTCCCTGATCTGAAGAGTTCATCATCTAAATATGTCATGCAGCAGTAGAAAAGCAGCTGTACAGATTAGCAGAGCTCTGTGTTGTTGCTGAAAAAAAATCAACACATATTGTTCAGTGTTTAATTCTGTATTTGCAGACTCACGATGAACCAGGAGATTCTGAGGTGATATCATGGACATAGATCAAACATCGATATGTTTTACTTTTGTTGTTCTTTCTCTCCCATGTGGAAAGCATATCCCTCTGCCTAAATGCTTCCTCTTAGTGACTGGTATCGTATTTCATGCATCCTCAATACCTTCCAGCATGATGAAACCTACTTCAGCATTGACCTTATTTCAGCTGGGCTGTATGTATGCTAATGTACATGAGTTTTATGTCTGATTTCATATTATTGCTTACTATTATGTTTCTAGCATCATATCCCTTTATTTTGTCTCTTTTTCAGCTGTGTTCAATATTCCTTTCCAGATAATATCAGACTGATTATCAGTGAATTCCATGAATTTGCTCTTTGTACTTTTAGATCATTAAATATTGGTAATAAGAAGAGACATCACACGGACTTTATTTACTCCAGTAAAAGCCTTTCAGCATATTCACATTTTGCCATTGCTCATTAGCTTGTGTTTATGTTTCTCCAGTCAGCATGCAGTTCAATTGAAAATACCTAAGCACTCTTATCTGAGTAAATAATGTTATGTATTTTGCAACAATTACTTACAACTAGACATGTCTGCCTAGATAGTATTCTTTTTACAGAAAAAAATCATAGCTAAATAATTTTAGCAAAAGTAGGAATGCTATTTCATACCAATGCTTGTGTATTTTATCTGTGCAAGATACAATAGCATAAAAATGTAATCATACTAAGTGCGTGTGCTAATCTTAAATATTGCTCTGTCAATCTACCCAGCTACATAAAATATAATAGAATTACAACATACTTATTGGCACAGCTGTATCATCTGTATTACTGCCACAAAAGAAACACTTTTAGCTTTCTTCCTCTTAATCTGCTGGTGCATTTTCCAGCTTCAGGCGGTCATTTTCAATCCTTTTGCATTTATTTGCAGCATAGTAGCCTAAAGACACAAATCAATACATATATACAACAAGCATGTAGAGACGCACACAAAGATGTAGAGACATATACTAATATCTACATATACTTTAGGTATATGTAGATATTTATGTGTATATGAGTGGACAATTTTAGATACCATGAATCTGCTTTTACACAGATATTCGTGTTATGTTCAAGATGTAGAACATATTTGAGCATTGATGTAAAATATCTTGCTATTTTACATCTGCAGTGAGGCTGTAAGTTAAGCTGCTATTTTCACAAGTGTTATTCTGATTTCCAGGTGAAAATTCCCACAATTCCAGTATGGCTGTACAAAATCCCACCTGATGAGGAGCGGCTGAGGGAACTGGGGTTATTTAGCCTGCAGAAAAGGAGGCTGGGGGGAGACTTTATCACTCTCTACAACTACCTTACAGAAGGCACCAGCAAAGAGGAAGTCAGCCTCTTCTCCCAGGCAATGTCAGGACAAGAGGAAACATCCTCAGGTTGCACCAGGCAAGGGTTGTCACGCATTGGAACAGGCTGCCCAGGGCAATGGTTGAGTTGCCATCCCTGGGGGTATTTGTAAAACATGTCAATTAGGCAGATAGTTTAGTGGTGGACTTAACAGTGCTGGGTTACTGGTGGACTCAATGATCTTAGGGGTCTTTTCCAACCTAGCTGATTCTATGAGTCTACAATAATCTGAGGAAAAAAATGTAATCAATTTTATTATGAAATATGGAATTTATCTTAGTGAAAGAAAAATATTTTTTTTTCTATTCCAAAAAGAAGGAAAAACTCGTGCCACAGGACTGGGATTGCTTCAAATTGTTCAGTATGGAACTACAGTGAGGTTAAAAGATGAAGAGAGTTCCCATCAGAACAAAGACATCCTAATTTTTCATTGTCTTACCTCATTAGAGCTAGATGACATGAATTCAAGAGTAATACGCATTTCCTTGGGCAGGAACAGCATTCAGTACTATTCTTTAAAGATCCACTTTACAGTGCCAGAGGGTTTCAGGTACTGAAAATTTTGTTTTACTTCATATACTAAATGCATACAGAGAGGCACCTAAAACTACTAGTCCTAGCCTTTGAACAAGTAGGTACGGAAATACATAGCACATCAGGAACAGGGAAGGAACAGAAGAACAGCTGCACAAACAAATGGGAAGAGAATTCGATAGGCAACTGAATAAAGATGCTGAATTACTAGCTTCACTCTCCATATTTTCAGATGTGGAACATTTTATTTGCAATGACTCCTTAAATTATTTATAGGATTAAATTAGCAACAGTTCTAAAACACATAATAACATTTAATAACACTACAATAACTTCTAAAGTGGCTATTACTGCAAAAACATGCCAAATTGCTGAATAATAGAATTTTCATACATTAAACACATGAAATATTGTGTTTAAAATATTAGCTTACATGGTTATTGAATTGCAATAGCTGCCAGCTTCAATAATAAATGTCAAATTTGGACGAATACAAATTACATTGTAGTATAATCAAGATAAAAGCCAAGTAGATTTTACTAGGGAAATTTTTAGGGGCAAGAGCATAACAGAACATCTTTTTTGTCTAAGAAAAAGTGTTTTTCTTCAGTGACTAGATGCCATATAACCATTCAGCAACATCATTCACTACCACACTCTGGGCCTGGCCATCCAGCCAGTTCTTAACCCAGCAAAGAATGGCCCTGTCCAAGCTGTGGGCTGCCAGCTTTTCTAAGAGTATGATGAAGGAGGCAGTGTCAAAGGCTTTGCTGAAGTCCAAATAGGCAACATCCACAGCCTTTCCCTCATCCACTAGGCTGGTCACCCGGTCATAAAAGGAGATCAAGCTGGTCAGTCAGGACCCAACGGCAGCAGCCAAGCCAGCTGGGTCTGATCCCTTGGTTGTCAACTGCACCACTCAGCTCAGTGTCATCTGCAAACTTGCTGAGAGTGCACTCGATGCTCTCGTCTGTGTCATTAATGAACATATGAAATAATACTGGTTCAGCATGGATCCCTAAGGGACACTTGTCACTGATGTCCATCAGGACTCTGAGACATTGACCACTAGCCTCTGGATGCCACCATCTGATCACTTTCTTGGCTAAGAGTCCACCTGTTAATCCATCTCTCTCCAATCTAGGGAGTGGGATTTTGTAGGGCACCATGTAAAAGGCTTAACAGAAGCCCAGATAAACAGAACTTTAACCTTTCCCTTGTCCACTGAGGTAGTGACTCCATTCTAAAAGGTTGGTCAGACAGGATTTTACTTTGGTAAAGCTGTACTGGTTCTCCTGAACCACCTTCCTACCGTCCATGTGCCTTAGCACAGCTTCTATGAGGAACTGTCCCATGATCTTCCTGGGGACAGAGGTCTCCAATATTATGGAGAATGGTTTGGCTACCACATCAGCCTATTCCCTCAGGATTCTAGGATGCATCTCATGAAGTCCCACAGACTTATGAACATTCAGATTCCTCAGGTGATTATGAACCTGATCTTTACTTACAATAGGAAGCTCTTTGTTCCTCCAGTCCCTATCCTGCTTGGCACCTATTTGAGAGGCATGTGAAGAGAGTCAGACATTGAAAACTGAGGCAAAAAAATTGTTGAGTACATCAGCCTTCTCCTCATCTGTTGTTACCAGCTTTGCAGCATTGCTCATGAGGTAGTTATACCTTCTTTGTCGTTCCTTTTCTTGTTAACATACCTGTAGAAACCTTTATTATTTTTTGCATCCCTTGCAAGGTTCAATTCCATCTTTGTTATGGTCTTCCTCTTCCCATCCCTACACAACTGTACTTCATCTCCACACTTGTCCCAGATCACCATCCTAGGTTCAACTATCTATGTGTTTGCTTCTTCCCCTTTAGTTTGACCAGATGATCCTTACTCGGACATGCCAGTGTCTTGCCTTCCTTACCTAATTTCTTGCTCCTGGGAATTTCTAGCTTTTGTTCTCTATGAAAAAAATAGGTACATAAAATCTCTTTATATATTTAGGGTGTGTATTTGATTCCTAACTATTTACAATTCTTGAATAATATACACCCATATAAAAGATCAGAGTTGGTTTACTTGTTATTAAGTTTCTAGTAGTGACTTACCAGTCTTTTTATGCAACATCTGATTCAGGCATCATTAAGACATGTATGAAAACTTAATTAGTTTAATGGGACTTAGATGATCTCCCAGATGATAAGTAGCAGTGACACCTTTTTTAAATCTTCTGGTACATTTCTCTGAGTAGCAGAGATGCCTGAGTAAATTTCTGCCAGCAAAAGTGACAATTTCACTGTTCATTCCCCTGCTCTTGTCTGAATCCTTCCCTCCCTTGTGTTACATGGATTTGAGGATACCTTGCTGAGCCAATTCTATTTATCAGCCTGGTAAAATGCTGATAAGCTACAGTTGGTCTACAGTTTTGTAAGCATTTTTGCTGAGCTACTGAAATGAAGTTACTCACAAAAGCTTCAACAAAACATCAAGGTGAGCTGAGCAAGGACTGTAGAGACAGGACTGAGGGAAAGAAATAGAGATGGAGAAGAACTCCCTCTTTTTGAATTTGCAATCTCCCAAGCTAGTTCACTCCAGCTAGTGAAAGTATTTCTGTTGACATAAGTTCCTGTTACTTATGCAAGATATGGATGATGTTCTCCTCTTCCATCTCTCCATCCTGTCAGTGTTAATGGATTCAGAGACATGATCCCATTCTCTGAATTAGACTCTTGAAGAAAACGTTGTAGTCCAGAAATGTTTACATCTGGCATGAATTTTTCAGCAAGATGAAATAATAACAAATTAGTGAAGAGTTCATTTGGTATAAACGAACTTTCCCAGTTCTGGATAATGACACAAAATCCATAGGTATTGCTGCGAGAAGATATCACACCCAGCTTCCTGCAACCATCAGTAAGTAACCAATGTACAAGGATAATCTCAGGTAAAAGTCATTGCGACCTGTCAATTCAACACTCATACAATCGAGAATCTGCCTAAGCCTCCCAGATGATCTGAGAGTGAATAAACCTAACATGAACCATAGATTAACCATGATTAAAACATTTAGCTCAAAGTCACTGACTATGGCTCTCTGTCTCACTACACAGTGATTTAGCAGAGAAAGTACAATCTTGGGCAAGATAAGGGTGAACAAAAAGGGAAAGATACCCACTGTTTGCATTAGGGTTGTGTACCATTACACTTTGAACACACATCCTTTTCTAGTTCTACATTACCTTATGGACATCTTCATCTGCTTATCACTGCCACTGTCCATCTTGACTCCTAGACAGAATTTACTATTACACTGAAATGCCAGCTTTGCTGCTGCCAAGACAGCCTCAGTGTTCCGTCTTAGGAAAGATCTTGTATTTAAACCCATTAACTTAACCTATCTCAATTTCACTGAATTTTGACATAAGCAGCTCTGCTGAAAAGTTCAGGTGATAGTTCATATAGTGAGGACCTCTGGCAGTGTGGTAATAAGCAGCTGGAAAAGTAACCCTTCCAAAAAAAAAAAAAAACCATTGAAAAGTAAGAAAGAATCAGTAACTTAATTTTCTTTTCAAATTTTATCATTGAAAAGGACCTCAGCACCTTATCTGGTCCACGTTTTGCCCAAGAGTCTCTTATATGTACATAGATCTTTCACATTTGTCTTCAATTCTTTCATAATTTGCTCTTCTAGAGTTCATTTGATGGAATTTCCTGAAAATATCCACAGTATTCTCCAGTTTGATAATATCTTACTGTTAGGAATAGGGTGGGATGGGGATGGGGTGGGGGAGGATCCCCAAATTTATAACACAAATAGAAAGCAAAAGTTCAATGCTTAAGGAAGAAAAAGAATTAATTACAACTCCAGTTTTGCATCTTCTCCTTTACCATTTTGTGAAGATATTGAAGGCACTGGAAAGGAAGGGTTTCATTTCACTCACATTTCTACTCATCCAATTACCATCACTAAAACTTTGAGATGAATCAGCTACACAGTGTGTTAGGCTGCATAAGAGAAGTTTCTGCCCTATTCAAAGGCACAATTCAGCTTTTTAATTTTTTGTTTTCTATTCCTGTATTCTGTAGAACTCCAATAAATCCTCCTTTTGTTCACTCAGAAATGAACATGACTGTGGCTGTGAGAGAGGGGTATTCTTCCATAGTATTCTGAGAGGAATTGATCTGTGTTCTCATAAGAGGAAGAATAGCACAACCACAATATAAAAGAAAAAAAACACATCAGAGCATTTCTAATCAAATCAAAATTCCATTCTTTGAAAGATGTTATTGATTTTTAGAAATTTCAATTTAATTATGAGGAAGAGATTACCATGTTTTATTTGACAGAGGATCCAAGCATTCATCCTGTGTATTGAGCTACTCTGATGTCACTTTTCCTGAGGTGAAGAATTTCTCATATCAGACCCTTCTGATCCAAGATCAAATACCTGAATTTGCATTTCCTCTATCCTCAACCAGTGCGTTAATCAAGAGATTGAAAAGTGTGCGAATTTATTTCTCATCAGAGGTTATTACTGAACACCGTATATAACACTTTTATTTACTTTTTTTTATTCTCTCCAAACTGAAGGCGGTTTTTTTTCTATTAAAATATGCAAGAAATCTTTTATTTTGAATACTTTCTAAAAGATATTTTATTTGCTTTGATGAGAAAAAAATGTTTTGAAGGGTAAGAAATCATCACAAAATAAGATTTCATTCTCTGTACAATTGCTTTAAGAATTTAAGCATAAAAATTACGTTTAATAATTTTAGCTTGGATTTCATGGTGAATTTGTTAAAATCAAATCATTTTGCACAAAACCAGGAAGAATACCAAGTGTATGCAAGGAGCAACAGTGTGCAGTCACATTTTTTCAGTAAAACTTGATCAAGTGCTGCTGAGAAGGTGTGTTCTGCCCATGTTCCAAAGAAAAAACTGAATTCTTGAGAAGAACTAGTGCATTTTGCAGGAAGAGGAAGGAAATTATTCACTGCGTGTTAAATATTTCAAGCTGGTTGAAGCATGGTGCTAGTAACACCAAAGTTGTGGGTTTGATCCCTATATGGGTCATTCCTTTAAGATTTGGGCTCGATGATCCTTGTTAATGGATGATGATCCATCTAACTCAGAATATTCTATGATTCCCTGAAAAAGCGCTACAGCCATTAGCAAAAGCACTGTGTACTTCTCCAAACTCAGCTTGCATATGTTGAGTAGAGACTTTTTGTCCCACTACTTCTCAGACAGTTTGATCCTAGCTAAACACACTTCATCTCCTCACAGTTGTTAGCACACCAAAATCACCAAACTGAGACTCCCAAAGCCTGTTATGCTTTTCATGCATAAAAAGATGGTTTTCTAATCCTATACTACACTAGAGAAGCTTTCTAATATTACTGCTTCACTTGTTCAACTGAACAAGATGAAAGAAAAGGCTGCATTTAAGAAAAGCTACCAATAAGAATAGAAAGAAGAGAGAGGCTAGGGGGAGAAGATAAGGAAGCACATGGAAAATAGGAGCAACAAGATAGGAAAGATGCACATAGAGGGAATGAGAAGAAAAAGACCTTGTGATCTGGGGAACCACAATGAAGAGCTGTCATGATTTGACACTGGCCCAATGCCAGGCACCCACCCAAAGGAGGGAATAGAAAAAAAGAGTTAACAAAGGCTTCATGAGTGAGATAAGAACCGGGAGAAATATTTCAAGGGCAAAACAGGCTCAACTTTAGTTGCAAAGTGAAATTTATTACTAACAGAATCACAGGAGGATAATGAGAAGTAAAATAAGCTCTTAAAACACCTTTTTCCCCCCAGCCCCTCCCTCCTTCCCACCAACAGCGTAGAGAGAAGGGCATGGAGGTTTTGGTCAGTTCATCACTGAGATTTTCTTCTGCTGCTCTGGGAGAGGGGTCCTTCCTCTGTGAGGCCATGGGGTCCCTCCCACAGGAAACAGTTCTTCATGAACTTCCCAGGCACAGGTCCACTCTCATGAGCAGTAGCCAAACTGCACCTGCTGCAAACGTGAGTCCCTCCCACAGGTACACAGTCCTCCCAAAACTGCTGCATGGGTGTCTCTTTCCATAGAGTGCAGTCCTCCAAGGACAGGCTGCTCCAGCATGGGAGCAAGGGCCCCCTTTCTCCACTGGGTGTCCCACTGGATCACAGCTTCCTCCAGGCATCCAGCCACTCTTGCATGGGCTCCTCCCCCACAGGCTGCAGGTGGATCTCTGCATCCCTCATGGATCCCCATGGGCTGCAAGGGCACAGCTGCTTCACCATGGTCTTCACCATGGCCTGCAGGCGAATCTGAGCTCCAGCACCTGAAGCACCGCCTCCCCTCCTTCTCCACTTGGTGTCTCCATGTTGTTTCCCTCACATATTCTCATCTCCTCCTCTTCTCTGACTAGAAGCAAAACCCATTACTTTGTTTTGATTTTGTTCTTAAATATGTCATCACAGAGCCTCTCTCATTGGCCCAGTTTTGGCCAGCAGCATGTCCATCTTCAGAGCCATCAGCCATTGGCTCTGCCAAACATGGTGAGAAGCTTCCATCAGCTTCTCACAGGAGACATCTTTGTAAAGAGAGAGCCTCTTTAAACGAGCCTTTTTTTGTCCAGTGACAGGAATAGAGGCAATGAGCCTCACTTGGAACACAGAGGCATACACTGAACTTCAGGAAACACTTTTTTTGCTGAGGGTGACTGATCCCTGGAACAGATTGTCTAGAATGGTCCTGGGCATCCAGNTCACAGAGCCTCTCTCATTGGCCCAGTTTTGGCCAGCAGCATGTCCATCTTCAGAGCCATCAGCCATTGGCTCTGCCAAACATGGTGAGAAGCTTCCATCAGCGTCTCACAGGAGACATCTTTGTAAAGAGGGAGCCTCTTTAAACGAGCCTCTTTTTGTCCAGTGACAGGAATAGAGGCAATGAGCCTCACTTGGAACACAGAGGCATACACTGAACTTCAGGAAACACTTTTTTTGCTGAGGGTGACTGATCCCTGGAACAGATTGTCTAGAATGGTCCTGGGCATCCAGCTCTAGCTTCCCTGCTTAAGCAGGGTGTTGAATCAGCTGGCCCCCAGAAGGCGTCTTCCAACTTCAGCCTTTCTGTGATCCTGTGATTCTATAATTTCAGAGGATATCTTTGGCTTCAAGCTTAAGGTTGAACAACAAACCAATGAAAGCATCTCAAAGTTGACATCTGTTAAATACTGAATTACTTTTGGAGTTAAATAATCAATCTTCACTTTTGTATTATCCTGATAGAGGATAATACTATTATTAAGAGTGTAATTTTCAAATTTCTAATATTTAGTTTTAAAAGCAAAAAAAAAGTTATGCTTCAAACAATATATGACTGGAGTATTTAACTTAAAAGTAAAAATTTCTCTAATTACAAAATTCCTATATTACAGTTTGCAGTGCAATTTTAAGAGAGCTCCTTTATGATACCCTCTATTTGCATAATTTCTGGAATGGTTTCTTTTTAAATAGAGTTCATAACTTATAAAAAGCTCAGAAAAAGGACTGAAAATGCAAGAGAATTAAATCTTCTGAACTGTGAGTAGTGAACTCATTTAGTCCAGTAGTATGTGAGTACTGCTATTATTAAAATAGTATTCTTTTAATAATATTATCTTTTCTGAAGATGCTTTATCCTATAGCTGAGCAAAACTTGCATTTCAGTAAAGGATTAATAGAATAGCTTACCGTCCTCTTCCAAGACAGTACATGAAAATTACATTTGTTAAGTAGTTTTATTACTTGCAGTTATTAACATTTGAAATGTGTAGAAAGCTGGGGAGATGAAATGGGAGTCCCAGGCAGTTGAATGTCCACCCATAATCATATTCTCTATAAGATTTCTAGAGTCTCTAAAAATACCCTTAGGACCTGCCAAGCCTATAATATAATATGTAATAAGCATTTTGGCCATTCCTGATAATGGGAAACCTTACAAACCTCTTCCTGACTTACTTTGGTTGTCTACCAAAGAAATTCATGGATATATTTATTAATGAATTTGTGACAACCATTTCTGTGAGGAGGGCTCCCTCATTCACACTTGCAAACTGAGGATTGGGCCTGATTCTTCAGAGTAATTCAGCAGTGTCATGACCAGGTTGATCTCAGATAGGTCACAAGTTTTCCCTGTCAGGCGATTAAAGGACAGTAGTTTACGGAGCTGAGGGGGAAGGAAGGTCGTGTTTCTGTATGTAAGAGAAGATACAGTCGCACCGTATCTTAGAATCCTGTCTGAACATCATTTTTTAAAGGTAAGAGGTAGTATGTATACAGTGCAGGAGGAGTATAACTGGACTTGGAATGGGCAAAAAAAAGATACCTACTTATGACTCGATTATTTTTTTTTTTAGCATTTAGAAAAATTTGGCAATTAACTGATACCCAGAGAGAAAGTTATCAGAAGATTACATTAAATGTAAGATTACATTAAATTTATAATTGTGTATATACTACATGTGTTTATGTGTTCACCCACATATATACCTCCAGAAGACAGACTAGCAGTGAAAAAAAAAAATCTGTCATGTGCATAGAGATTGAAATAGATGACCCAAGATGTCTTTTCTAGTCATTTCAGCTGGTGATTAGAAATAAGAATTTAAATAGAAAGTGCATAGAGTATGAGTTCATGCAAAATCCAGGCTCAGAACTCATTAACATGTTTTCCATGCTTTTTTTGAGCATACAGTAAGTTACATTTTTAGAAATAATTTATATCAATTGCAACAAAAAATGGCACAGGGCAAAAAAAAAGTTGTCAACATCAAATAAGAGAAACCTGTCCAAAACAAAAACAAACTGATTGCAAGAGAGGAAGAATTCTCTTTTCTCTGAAGATTTCTTATAGTTGCCGTGAGAAATTAAATGTTTAACTGAAACTGAGAGGAGGGAGGATGACTCCACATGAAGATGAGTTATTTAAGTGTGACAAGAAAATATATAAATAAATTTCTTGTTTAACTTAGAAATAAGATCAGTATTGGAAGACTTAATAAGTTTTTTCCAATTTAAATGTTTAAGCTTTATAGATTTTCAAGCTTATAATCTTGACAAGAGGCATATATGCATACATGTCTTATTATTTTTAAACTATTTTTATTATTACCTGTACCCAAACTGAGTATTTAATATTTTGCAAAGATTGCAAGGATCAGCAAAGGCTGATAACAGAAGAATAGAAGATTTTTTTCCGTGCTGCATGAAGATAACATTGATAAACAGTTCCCTGTATGTGACAATGACAGTCGCCAGACATCTTCCTCTTAAGATATTTTAGTGTGTTCAGGTTCAGGTTTCAAAACAAGCTGATGATCCCAGCAAATCCCAGCCCTTTCTGTATGTGTGAACCTTTTACCAGCCCAAAGAGGAATGCAGTAATAGAGAATAATTTGATAACTTATGCTAATAACATTGTTCTTGAGCTGCATATTATATCACAATTGAAAAATTAAAATAAAAATCCTCAGAGTTTGGGGATTTCCTTTTTTTGTTTTCCTTCCTGTTTTTCCTTTTATTAAGTCAGACTTAATATGAGTAACTGATAGTTTGAGCAAGTTCTTTGACCTCTCATGAGCTCCAACTTACAAGTGGACATTGCACTTCTCACCTTTTGTTTAGAAAATAAGAGAAGCCTAGAGTAAAAAAATGGAATGGAAAGAAAAATTTAAAAATTAAACTCTTTAGTTACTAAACAGAAAATCAAAGCATCTCTTTTTTTTTTCTGTCTTGATTTTTACCAAAACAACATTATCCATATTTTTTTCTATAAGGCTTGTTTCAAAGATTAGTAACTTATTATTTCAGTTCTAAAGAGACCCAACCATGTAATTTCTTTGCTTTAAATATAAAGGCAACATTGGCAAATCATGAATGCATTTTATCAAGTCTTGCTAAATTTCCATTAGTTTTCACAACTATAGATTTCACTCAACATGTAAATTGAAAATCATGACCCTTTGAAATAAAAACATGTTATTTCTTAAATATGTAATTAATATGATACAAAATTCCTTGAATCAATCAGCCAAAGGTGAGAGTGTTATTGAGGAGTGATCTGAAGGTATATTATACTGAGCTTCTGCAAATAACAATGTAAAACACATCCAAATGGTCTAAATAAAGAATTCAAACATGAAAAATACTGAGTTTATTCTTCTGTCACTTCTAACTATAAATACTTGTGTAATATTTAGTTCTGATCTTGAACAGCAGCACAATTGTTTATTGTGATTCTCAGGTAGATATCTTTTAATTTTCTCTTATTTGACAAATACAAGTTCCTATCACTAAACTTCAGTATCTCTGGACTTAGAAGGAAAAATGCAATCATTAGTGTGTGGAAGTGAGAATTTCAGATGATAAGTATCAACCATTTAATAGTATCATTGAATGCCAGTGAACTGCATGCAGTACAAAGTAAATACTTATCATTAACTGACATATCATAATTATAATTAATTAACTGCCATGATTACTGATCTGCACGTAGATTTGGGGGTTTTATCTTTTTTCTGTCTGCAAAATAAAATTCGGTTTGATGAACTTCCAGCTTTGGATTTAGGAGGCCATAGCAGCCACAAATTGATGATTCGGAATTGTTTCAAGGGTTGGGGAAATCTGGCAGTCTAGCTAAATGCATGAATCTGAATATTTGCCAGTAAACAAATAAATTTGTGTACCTCCAAAGATTTAAATGCAATCCTAGCTACAAAATTAAGATGTATTTTGCATAATGCAGAGTACTGCAGAGAATTCTTTTGTGGGGATGTTCAAAAGTAATCTGTCAAATTGAAACTCACTGTAAAAATCCATTTGTTGTAATTGATTTCTAAAATGTGGTACCTATAAAAGGCAGTGTTTCTATAATGAACAATTACTCTTATAAGAACATGTTTTTTAATAATCTAATAAAATGCAGATTATTTGAATGTTTTGAATAAAAATGCACAAAAATTTTGTATCACCAATAGACAAAAGAAATTAAAATAAAACTTATTTTAATTCCTTATTTGTGAGTTATTTGAGGTAGTTTTATATCAACATTTCGTTGTGTTTTTATGTCTTACTTTTGCTTCTGGCATTGTGACCTGTCGCTTTCTAGACTTTGAGCTCTAAGAAATCAAGGTGGCTGCTTGTGGAAATATTACTATTTGTTTCATACAGGGCTAGGTCTTATAAATATGAGAAGCTCAGCTTTCAAGTAAAAAAAAATGTTCCTTAACTATTGACTATAAAGAGAAGGTTTTGAAATGTTGACAGAGCAAAACAAAGTTTCAAACTTCAAGAAGAAAACAAAAGAACAAAATGTGTTCCTTCTCAGATAAACTTAATTGGATCTTCATTATAATGTAATTAAACAATTTATCTCCCTTCATCATAGTTGATTATATCTTTATTATAATCTTCATCATCTGGGAAAGGAGGAGAGCCTGCCAATGATTATGGAACATTTAAAACTGAAAAGGGTAGATTTAAATGAGTTGTTAGGAAGACGTTCTTCACTATGAGATACTGGAACAGGTTGCCCAGAGAAGGTGTGCATGTTCCATTCCTGGAAGTACCCAAGGCCAGGTTGGATGGGACTTTAAGCAACCTGGTCTAGTAGAAGGTCTCCCTGTGCTAGTCCCTGCTATACGAAATTATGTCAGAAATTGTATTTTTCTGTTTTACTGAATACTAATCACTTGTACTAACCTATGTGTCTCTCAGCTACAGAAGATGAATAGAGAGGTCTGCCTTAGTAGGCTGATTTTGTAGTCAGTGAGAAGAAAAAAACATCTCCAAAGTACAGACAATTTGATGCAAGATACTCACAGAACATGAGTTCAATTGCTCTTGGGAATTCTGTATACCAACCTGCCCTTTATTGGCTGTGAAGGGAGTGAAGAGAAACTCTTTTATTCACTGGTGGTAAGATGGTCCAGTCCCATTTAAATATTGGTATTTACCTCTATTAGGTGTACCTAACATTTACAGATAGATCAAATATGAACATATGCAAAATTGCCAGTTGAGACAGGATTGCTGTAATTTTGAATTGAGCTTATTGAACCTGATCACTTCCTGATTTTGAGCCCTAGGCCCCTCTCTTTGGTTTATCTCTATAGTTATTTAGATGAAACTCCAACTGAGTCTTAAATATTTGAATTTATTTGGTCTTAATGATTTAAAAGGAGTATTTAGTAGATGTTCTGCAGGAACAGTAAATTTTTCAGTTTTATGTCCCCCATCAAAAGAAGATATTAGTATTTTCTTTCCTCAATACCTAAAGGGAAACATAAGGGAATGACCTGCACTTTAACTTAGTACATAGCCACAGATGATCAGATTTCCAACAGATTTCTCCTGTCCAGCACAGCCTTAAAGCAGACAAGCAAATGATCTATATATTATTCCAATTTTGTTAATAATATGACTTTTCTACAAAAGTATAAATGTATAAATAGAAGAAAGGTCTGTGAAACATATTAACTATTCTGTTCATTCCACCCATTAGCATCAGTACCTTAGCTGGAAGATCACATTTCAGGTTGTGCTTAGAGGGATATTTTCTATTTGGAGACAATCTGCGGAAGAGTAACAGAGGTGATGAATAGAAATCACTGGAAAAATTCGAGTTGCTTAGTCTAAGCAGAAAAAGACATATGTGAGATATGATAAGAGTCTTCTAATATGTAAAGGGGAGCTGAAAGAGAATGGGAATAAAATGGGGTTTTTTTCCTGGGGACAGACTAAGAAGTAATGGACTTGGAGTTCATCAAAAATGATTGTGGGAGGCATTTAAAAAGAATGGCACCTTTGAAGACAGATCTGCAATAGGGTAGGTTGACTGGGAAGGTATGGACTCTCCATCACTGAAGATTTTTTAGAACAGGTTAGATGAATATGTTTCTTGGGTGGGTTAGTTATAGCTGATTCTGCCTTGGATGTGCAGACTCAGCTAGATGACCTTTCAAGCACTGATCTATGACTCCATAGAAACAATACTAACCTCCTTTGTAACACACTTTCATACCTACTCTTAATGTGCTAAATGTTATCTTCAGATCCAGAGGTGAGATAGATTAAAATGTAGTGAAAAAAATTACTATATTTTTTACTTGAACATATTTTAAGCCATTACATTTACTAGAAGAATTAACTGACAGATAGGTGAACATATTGGAGGGTACAACTGTATAATTAATTTCTCTAAAAAACAAGACTACTCTGAGTTACTTCTGGAGTTTGGGTGTCTCTGATGCCAATTTATAAATGAGACGGAGATTCCAGGAATAAAATTTTCTTTCACTGTTCTTAACTCTTCTTATATTCATAAAGCTTCTTTTTGAGCTTCTTTCTTGGCTCCTTAGTAACATCACCTCCATTTGCAGAAAATGTGTGTTTATGGGAGCCCAGTCTTCAATCTGACTGTGCTACAGGATCTTTTTTCTCATCATTCCTAAAATGAAAACTACTTTATGCATGTTTTTAAGTATTCCAAAGTTTTCTTGTGAATGCCAGTTAACTCTTAATGTAACTGTGAATACAACTAAACCAAAAACTACATAAAAATCACAGTTTTTATATTCCCTATAACAGTGGCTGATTATTTCTGAGTTAATGGGTCTTATGAGTAAAAACTGAGAATTATGCAACATAAAATTTATTTTCTATGTTTGGCTTGAGTTCAGCTGGGGGGTCTTTTAGGGGGAGGGATTAGCGTGTATTTTTTTATTATTTTTATTTACAAGATACTTACTAATTTAGGGGTCAGGTTTCAATAGATTTTTATTGAATGGTAGTCTGTGGTTTTGACTTTTAGAAGACTATTTCTGCAATAAGGAATCCTTTGCTGAAATTAGATCAGATTTTGATTAATGCTTTTTGCATTATTTATGTTTATTTTTGAAACATTTTTGCGATGATAATGAAGTCTCAGTGGTATGCAACCTTTCAAAGGGATGCTAATATTAGCACTTTTTTTCTTAAAAAAGATTGCCTATTTGCTGCAAATTATGGAGTCTGAGGCCTGAGGTGTGTTTAACTTGCACTAAATAAATCACCCTAGAGTGCTCTGAAGATAAAAAATATAATTCATATCACAACTGTTATTGTTGGGGGAAGAATAAAGTAAACTATGTACTCTTGAGGATATCCACTTCTTAATCTTAGGTGTGAGTTTTCTTAGTGTAATGGACTGATTTTCTCAAGAGAATATAAAACATACTAGAAACAAGGAAAGAGTTAAACCTCTTTCCATGTTCTCCAGATAGACTATCCTCCAGTCTTTTTATTGACTTGCAGTAATATCAATGAAAAAATTATTCTGTAGAATTTAGCACCATAGGCTGGATTAGCAAAAGGTTGTTGAAATTATAGCCACTGGTATTTCTGAGCATCTCAGACAGGCAGCCAGAAGATATCAATGTGTCAGACACCAAAAGAGCTAAAAAGGAGGGTTTTGCCAGCTCAGTAATTTAGGTGTAGCTGGGGTGAAGCTTCTAGTTATGCAGTGTTGCTGCTTCGTAAGTGTCTTCCAGCAGTGGGTCTTTCTCAAAAAATATAGTAAGAATATTTAACTCCAAACAGAATACCTCCAGTGACATTGTTTTGCTGTCTGAGAGTGCTTGAAACAATATTTTTTCACCAGTATTTCTGTCTTTCTGTCACTGCTTCAGTAGCTGTTCTGAAGCAATACAACACAAATATATCCCATTCCACCATTGTGCTCCTACCTGAAGTTAAACATTTTGCTCTAAATATTAATATTAATTAATATTAATATTAAAGCTCTTAACAAGTTAGTAAGAGAAAGATGTCTGGATACACTGCATTTGTGGTAATGTTAGTCCCAGCCTTGGAGATAGGCCCCCAGTTTAAAAAGAAGGACACAGTCCAGATGGATTTAATCCACTGTGCTGCATAATTGGTCCTTGCATGAGCAGCTTTCTTGAAAATGCAAATTTTTGCTTTGCTAGCATACTAGGACTCTCATCATAAGCATAGTAGATTTCGATGCACATATACTTATTCACTATGCCCAAGGCCTTTCTTACTAATAAGTATCAAATTTAGAGAGCATGGAAATGCATATTTGGAAACAGAGGTTTACTTCCCTGGGGACATTTTACTGTCAAAATGCAAATGCCCAGTAACTCTAAGTACTGTGCAGCTTAATATCAGCTGAACATTAGGAGTAAGAATCCTTTTGCACTTTTAGGGGTAACATTTTTTAAGATTTGGAAAGAAAACACATTACATAAATCATTCAGAATCAAGGTCTAAATATTTTCTCTAGAAGAATGACTAAATCCATACATAAATACCAAGCAAATAAAAATAGTTATTAACTGATATTTGCAAATTCATCATCTCTCTGAAATATATTAAGGATGATATTTATGTTTTTTTCATCTGAGAGCCTCTGTTTTACCCAATGCTCTTTTTCATAGTTTGTTTGTAGTTTATTTTATCATTATAAGAATCCTACAGTGATTCTCCTTTTAGCTCCAGAGAATGGTTGCTTAAAATGAGCAAAATTATCAAGTAGAGTTTTGCTCAGGAAGCTATTGACTACAAAGTTCACAGATGTCTGTGAGATGCCTTTGCAATTATTTGAAACTCTTATAAATCAAATGCAGGTTAGATACCACTGATGAACCTTAGAAATACAAGATTCTCTCCTCATCTAGGTGAATTAAGGAAAGTAAAACAAAACTTACTTAGAAAATAAGTAGGTTTTCCACATAATGTTTCATTTTTTCCCGGAAATTTATCTTTTCAGCTTCACAGATGATTTGTTTCTTTCATTCTGCCATATAAATAGATATTTCACAATCAACTATAAATGTAAGTTTTCTTTCCAAATCTCTAATGGAATTTTTATCTCCTGTACAACTTTTCCTTCAGAGGAATTAACATTGTTGCCATTATATATTTAGCTTTAATAAATGTAAGCCACCTCTTAGCATATAGTTTAATAACATGCAACTTGTAAATCAGTAGTTGCAGCTCTTTCTCCAAGCACAGAGATATTTTAGAATCTCTGAGAAACTTTGGTGGGACAATAAATGCATCACTGAAATAAAATGTGCTGAAAACAAAAAATATGTGAAGAGTGAGTACCTCACTCACTCAAGAAAGGTGCCTTTCTTCTGTGTGTAGATTTTCATCTCCGTGAAATGCAATAAAGAGCTATTCTTAACACAGAATAAGTTATTAATAAATAAGAACATCACTTAGAATTTGAACAAAGGTACACAAAAAGTTTGTCTGATCATTACCTAATATTAGACCCAAGAAGGTCAAAATTATGACTCGGTTTTAGGAAAGATGAACTTCATCTCATTGACATCTGTAGATCTATTTGATGTTTTGCTAATGGCTACACTTTAATTATCATGCTATGTCCATTTTACTATAAATATCCATCTTATCATATAATTTAAGCTCTTCTAGATGATATGAAAACCTGAAGATGTAAAGAACAACATGCTTACATAACATGCATAAATAAAGTATGGGAGTTAGCTGTTGGCTTTGTTAAAAACTGTAGGTGGATGTTTCTAACTCCAGAAAATAGTGTGAATTAAATTTGATTGTTACAAATAGTAAACTGTGTCTGAGTGAGGCAGACTTTAATTAACATTATATGCCCATTATTGATATTTTCCCGTGGAGTTGCATGTCAGAAAATTCAAGATGGTGTTTGGCAGAATAAGCAGCAGTATATTCTAAGAAAGGTAGCCTTTATTTTTGTGGTACATAGAACACAGTAATGAGCATATCATCCAGTTTTAGTAGAAATACAGATAATTAAATTAACTGGATAAAAACAATGTCGTGTAAGAAGACAGAACAGAATCTGCAATCCTTAGGTCAGATTTCCTTCAGAGGAGACAACTCCGACTTCTGTGTGTTTGTGGAACAGAGGTGCAATTTCCTCACATCCCCCCAAAAAAACAGTTACTGTAGCTTAACTAATTTTGCCAACTACCTTTCACTTTCAGGAAAGTGAGATATGTTAATAATTCCTAACAGGAATTGGTAGATTTTCTTGACAGTTTCATTTTTTAACCTGAAGATAGAGTGGCTGAGCACTTGTCCACCACCAAGGCATGTTTTTTAAAGAACTGGAATTTTTGTGTTTATCAGCCTTTTCTTCAATGTCTTGAGTTTGCATTTGCACTTTAACTAAGCCCACATGTTCAGCAAAACAAAAGAATATTTGTTGTATGTTAATAATACAGGTTTGAAATAGGTCATTTGAGTTTCATTTAGATTCACTGATTGAGAGTCAGAAAGAGTAACGTTTTTGTTAGTGTTTGACTCGGGAAGTGATTACAGTGAAAGTATCACTGTTTAACCTTTTAATTCTTTTACTTTCACCACTGGCATCTTGTATGTGTGCACATACAGGTGTTATGTCAGTGCAGAGCTGGGTCTATTTGTAGGAATCCTTTAACCCAGGAACATATCATTATCATCACAACTTTTTAACTCATTTTTCCCCATAGCTCTCTGAAATGGATTTCTGAACACAGGCAGTTTGGGATAGCTGAAATTTGGGATGCACTCAGAAAAAAGCAGGAGAGGAAATTATCTAGAAGTAGAGCAGAAGTGACTTTCCACATTAACTGTTGTATCTATATGCTTGATGTCCAGTTATCTTTCATGACAATTTGTATGCAGTGCAAGAACCTCAATGCATCTCAGAGTTACCATTTCCAAAGCCTATCTACATCTTTATTTTAGATGAATGGTTTAAATTTGATTAGCAACAGGTTTTCTTTCCTCCTTTCCTCATTCACTCCATTTTACCACCTCAATGGTAAGTATTTTGAAGTAGTGTCACTCTTTTGAGACCCATCAGTAGAGCAATTAGCACAATCAGGATCTATTTTCCTCTGACAGCTCTGCACATTAATCACAATAGCATTTATGATTTATTCAATTTCACAGGTAATTAAATAGGAAAAACAGGCAGGACTAGTCTAATAGATCTTAGGTATACTAACTGCCTAGTTTTATCAAAAAAATACCTTAGTTAGCATAGTATTTCACAATTACTATGGATGTGTCTCATGTCACCCACTGATAACTGCATGTAGTTTCTAGCATTGCAATCACAGATAAACTATGCCTCATGGGGAACCTATAGTCAAAGGATTAGCATCTTTTTAACTACAATGTCCTCTTCAAAGAGGTTTATATCTCAGCGCTGGTTTTGTCAATTTCTATGCTGCAGAAAAAAGAATGTTTCTTTTTCTTTCCTATGAATGTAAAACAATACATGAATTACAGAATAGTCAACATTATTTAGCAAAATGCTTATATTTCATACTGTTACCCAATATTTTGTAAGAAATAGTGCAAAAATTAGGTATTTTGCTTTCCAGGTAAATATGTAATCATCTTTCACTCAGTTACTGATCACTTGGGGGACAGAAGGTTGAAACTGTGCATACTTTAAGCAACCTAATAGCATAACTAATAGCATAACTTCATGTCCATGTACCTGCAGGTAGCTTCATAAACAGAAAATAGCTTCCAATTCCATGGAAAATGTATGAACTAAAAGAGAGTCTATCTATTTATTCAAAGCTATTGTAGCTCTGCAAAGCTGTCACGAGTAGCAAGCAAAATTATACATACAGGTAAAAGGTTCCCCTTCATGTTTAACTTTATTGACTGCTAAAAGGCAAGTGGAAAACAACACAATGGTGGACTAATTTCCCTCTGATAGATTGTATTTTTCATGTGTGATAGTGGTAAGATGGTAACTTTGTCTCTGGAAAATAGCTGCCACGTCTTGCATCAGATCATGTAGTGGGGAAATGTGGAATGAAGTCCTTATTTTCTTATCTCCTCTTGTAATAAGCATACATCACTGAGATAGATCTGTGGAAAATATTTTTTAGTTAGAATATAATTAAAAGGTAAGTCAGACTTCCCACCATAATTTTTTAGTAGGAATACTCTCATGTGTTGTATGATTTTTGTCCTGTGTAAGTCACCAGTGTACTTCAAAGAAAGAGTGTTAAAGGATGATTTACAAATGGAAGGTTCAAAGCAGTGTAAATAAGACAATGAGGGTGACTGCCTTTAAAATCTTGGAAACTGAAAATTGGTTAAAAAAAGATGGATAGATGCCCAGAGAAAGCCAAAAAGGATATGGTAAAACAGTACTTGTTAGCATACTGGATAAGGGGCTAAACCATATTAGAAAATTTCCCACAAAACCAAGTATTAGCAAGTGTCACTGAGGCTGAAATGTTTGTCACTGGAACAAGGTCATCTCTCCCATACTCCTCCCTTATGGACTCCCAGTGTGCTGGCAGCAGGACAGGGACCTGGGGCTTTTAGTCCTTGAACCTCATAGTTTTTACAGGGAAGCCACTCCAAGAGTGGTAACACGAGAAGTGCTGGGTCCTCAGCCCTGAATCAGCCCTCAGGAGTCTCCCAAAGCCACAGACTACTGAAGAACAAAATATGACTATTTTTGAGCTGCAGCAAACAGCACTTATGCAATGCTGTATTTCTAGGTTTTTTCTAAGTTTTCTACTTTTGTTTTAGACTGAAGTTCAATGAAACTGGTGCTTGCATTCAGGAAGTAGGAATCCTCACAAGAGAGAGACCTAGTTTTTTAGACAATCTTCTATCCAGCTAAGAGTTGTCAAGACTTTTGGTAGATATCATATCAGAGGCAGGCACTTGGTAGCTTTGAAGAAATTTTTACAGAAGGAATGTAAGAACTATGGAAGAAAGCAAGAAAAAGGTATTTGAAAATCCAGTAAGTAGTAAGAAAAACAGATTTTGTGGCACCAGTTAGGTCTCAATCTTGGTAAATTGAATGAGAAATTAAAAGTAGATTTCTATGGAAATCACAGGCTGCATTTGATAGTAGAATAATCCTTCTGGTTTAAATGCCTTTCATCTTCTTGGAGGATATTTTTCAAGGTGTCTTGATGTTAATCCTTCATTTAAATCTTAGTAGTGTGCCATACCTAAAGGAGGTCCTGTGTAATGATTTCTGAAAATTGAAACCGTGATCTATGTATCAGAAAGGCTGAAAGTAAAAATAGTGGAAAATATTGTAACCTGTGTGTTACATCCTTGAACTTTGACAGATGCAGCCATACCTATGTGTGCACCTGCAGGCACACATCTCCAGACATGTTTTGAGGTTCAAGGCTCAGTAGAATTGAAAAGAAGTCATCCATCTCTGTCATGTAAAGAAGTAATCATCAGGGGATGGCAGCAGGAATAGAAACAGAATGAGAACTTCTGCTAAGCAGTATTCCTAACTTTTAAAATATACCATAGTGTCAATGCTTACATGCATTGTAAGCATTGTAGAGGTAATATTTTGGCCTAGCTGAATCTAGTTCATATCTTGCACATTTTATTAACATCCATAATATGGCATAGATCCTTCTGTCTGATTTCTGTCATGCATACCAATGATTTAATACATTCTTATTCATTGAATACGTTAATTGCTGTGGGGAAAAACAGGCACAATATTTTGGATTAGTTTTGAATGCTTATTTGCCATTTCTTAGTCAAAGACTATGTTTAATCTTTGCAGTATATAGAAGAAGAGAGAAAAAAATCTTAAAAATTGTTCCTTCTTAAAGAAATTTGCCTAAAGATAATCATACAGTATAAAGGCATTACTGCAGATTTAAGATTATATTTATATACGTATGCCAATGTTTTTCTTGTTTCTGTTGTATTTTACATCTTTCACTATAATTCACAAACTACCCTTGATCTACATTTCTTGGTATAACCTGGTTAATTTCGATTCTGCTGCTGACTTCTCAGGACGTGAAAAAAAAAAGTTATTATATATGTGCTTAATTTCCTTATACTCTCCCTTCTATCTGTCTTTCTCTTCCAGGTAATGGCAAATAACACGCTTGGCTTGTTATTCAAAACAAATTTTGGACTCTACAATACTTTGAACAATTAGGAGTAGACAACGAGGAAGAGAACATAAGAACTCAAGATCAGCCAAGGTATTTATAAGAGTGGTCAACACACTGTACCTGTTTTAATTTGAATATGTATGACTGTGGACAAGAAAAGGGATTACTTTTGTGTAAGCAGGAGAAGAGCAAAAAGGAAGCATGCTTATCACTTTCAAATAGAGGCAGAAGAGACAAACTTTTAAAGTGGAAGTTGTAATGCTTGAGAATGTGGGTATAAAAAACGAGCAGTGAATGTGATTTTTTTGTGAAAATGTACTAGATTCTCTCCTCTCTTGCTTCAAAGGCAATGCTAATCCTAAAAGGTCAAAAGAATATGAATATGAAACACCATTGTGAAGGAAAATCTTTAAAATGCATGGGCCAGATCATGCTGTTTTCTCAGTGACACATGCACCTTCTCACTGGGTGAAACAAGTGTCTCAGTGGGGGGCAGATTCCTGCTGTTCCTGTTGAACAGTACAAAGAATGGGCCTAACTGTGAACTGTGAAACAAGGAGCTTCTCAGAAAGAGAAGTGGTATTGCATGAGGTAAATAAAACATGATGACACTTGTCTAGACAGCCACTGCTGCTGACTTAATTGTGAATGCCAATCTTGGAATGCGCTGTTGCATTATCCAAACAGCATCTCACCATGCTTACCTTCCCAAGTGTTGCTTTTAGCATCTGTGTGCCACATACAGTAACAGTAGTTTTCAGCTGTGGTATTTTAGTAGCATGAAAGCAGTGTTCTTTGTTCATTCTGACATCATATTCCTCTGGGGAATCCTGAAGTTCATTAGCAGTGTAAGAAGGGTCTCTTAATGAAGGGTTTTTCATGTGTAGTCAGATAAGTGATTTTTTAAATCAGAAAATGCATTTACAGGAAACCAATGCAACATTCCTAGAAGTACATTTCTAAATTAAAAATGTTCCTGGAACCATTTAAAATTGGTTCTCTGACAATTGGTTTAGGAGGGATGGAATTAGACTGTTAAAGAGGAGGAAAACAAAAAATTCATAAAAACTGTGAAGAAGGTCATATCACAAACACCATTGCTCCAGCAATTATTTATAAGTTTGGATGACCACAGGTGGAAAAAGGATTTTCACCACTAATATCCTGAACAAGTGATCCAGACTGACTTTTGAGTAAAAGGTAGCATCATACCTTTATCTCCCCCCTGCTTTTGTCATGAAAGGCAGGAGGAAATAATAATCTCACAAAGCAACGTGTTTCCACTACAATATACCATCACCTTTCTAAGGCTTGGCTTGATTTCTTCTTTCTTAAAGCACCTTCTTGTGCATGGACTGGATAGGTAAACCACTACTTTACAGATATATTACATGAGAAGCCTGAGATTCATAATGCAGCATTTCAACCAGAAATTAGATTTCGAAAACAAGTGTTTGTGTGGTTTGTTTCTTTCTTCTTCCTGTTTTAGCTCTTTGCTATTGTTATGGTTTAACCCCATCCAGCAACAAAAAGTACCACTCAGCCACTCGCTTACTTAGTCCCAGTGGGATGGGTGAGAGAATAAGAAAAGTAAAAAGAAAAATAAATCATGAGGGGTTGAGATGGTTAATAGGTAAAGCCAAAAGATTGCAAACAAACAAAGCAAAAGAAAGAATTCATTCACTTTGCCTGGGCATCAGGTGTTCAGTCATTCCCAGGAAATCTGGGCTGTATCACACATAATGGTGACTTGGGAAGACAAATGCCATTTCTAACATACATCACTTCCTCTTTCTTCTACATCCTGATATGCTGAGTATGACATATGGTCTGAGATATCACTCACATCACTTGGGTCAACTTCTTGTGCACCGCCAACCTCCTCACTGGTGAAGTGGGGTGAGAGGCAGAAAAGGCCTTGACTCAGGCCAAGCTCTGCTCAGCAGTAACAAAAACATTTCTGTATTAACACTGTTTTCATCATAACCCCAAAATATATCCCCATACAAGCTTGTATGGAGAAAATTAAGTCTATCCCAGCACAAACCAGCCCATTCTTCACCCCTTATTCTGTATAATTTACATCATGCTCAGGTTTCATTCTGTCCAATACTTCCTCATTAACCACCACCCCATCTTCACATCCTTTGATATGCAGATATACTTCCCTTAATCTATACACCACCCTTGCAAAATGTCCAAAAATTCCCATTGAATTGCTAATTTAGCCCATGACTTTGGGCTCCATTGCTTGTGGTGGTCACAGCTATTCTCACAACCAACCATCAGTGCCTAAACTATTGAATAAGGAAAGCTAATTGGCCATGTAATTTGGTAGACATACCAAATGTATGTCTGCTAGGCCTACATGAGATTTAAATGTGACTTCCTGGAAGTCTCATCTTTTTAGCATCTCTTTCTCCATTCAATGAGTACTTTACTCATAGACACACTTAATCTCCTGGGAATCAATAATCTAATTCATAAAGCAAAAGTAACTTTTCTCAACCAGTGAACAACAGCTTTGTATGTTGGAGAAGGAAAGGGTGGGATATGATCTTTTTACAAAAATAATTATTTGAACAGTGATAGAAAGCAAATATATTCTTAAAACTGTTGCTCACAGAGAAGTTAAACAAAAACGTTTTCTGAAAAAATAGTTCACTGAAAAATATTAACTCAAATCCCTCTACATAGAGGTTCCGAATTTTTCCAGGATCTATGAAAAATGGCATTTAAGTCATGCCTGAATGCAACTGTAAAACCTCCAGCAACATACAGCTGAAGTGGGAAGAAGTATAAATAGTCACAAGCAGCTGCCATATCAAAAACAAATCACGATTCTCATTGAAGCAAGTTGAGGTATTTAAAAGAATCTTAATCAGCACTCTTCAGAAAGATCATCTCACTGGAGACAATGAACAACGAGTCCTCTACTGTTTACAGTCTCTGAACAGATAATTTTGAAAGGAATTATTTGAAGATTAAATTAAACATACATTACATTAAGATTTTTCCTTTAAGAAATTTTGTTGTTTCATTTTCTAAGTCTATAATGTTACATGATCCCTAGGTACTGACTCTAAGTTGTTGGGAAAAAACACGCCAGCCAGAATTATTAAACAAAGTTTTCCCTAGAAATTAAGAGTAGCTGACCCTATAACTGATGTAAGCCCTTCTGTGCAGGTTTCTCTGGTATGCTCAATATCATCAGCTGCCCTAAGGGAACTACAAAAAAAGCAGCAACCCATGTCCTTGGTCAAGCTATTGAACATAAAAGTAAGGAGTGCTTATGTTTTTTTAAACTTTGGTCCTATTAGATTACAGCTGAATTTTTAATGTTGTGCACATCTTGTGCATCCCCTTACATTCTTTTCCTTGGAGCCAGAGCTACAAAAGTTTGTAACCTTTCTTTAAAATCTTAATTTCTTATTTGAGTCAATTGAAATTTACGTCTATTTATAGCAGTTAAGTATGTACATATTTTTATGGAGTTGGTCTTGAATGTAAATGCATAGGTGAACTTCCAGTCCTTTTGGGTTTGTGCCTGAAAGTGCCTAGTGAGGGACAACTGGTTTACTGAAAAAGCAGCACAGGCTCGACCATAAAAGACTCCAGTACTAGTAGCAACTATTCTGTACGTATTTGTCCTACTCTGGGTTCAAAAAGGGTTCTTCCTTCCACCCTTGTATACATCTTCCTCTGTTATTTGCAGCTGTGGCTGTTTTCGGTAAGCCAGGGTACTCAATATCCATACCAAGTCCACTGGCAGAGGAAAACAATGAACTTCAAAAATAGCCTGTAGAATGTTTGTGCTTGTATATAAAGAATGCAAATAATCACAAAACTTTCTTCATTAGAAGAGCTGGTGACATACACTCTTCATTCCAGGATTTCTAATGGGAAAAAAATTAGAGCGATTTTTAAAAAGTGAAAGATTTTTGACTTCCAACATCCAGGCATTGTGCATCTAATAAATAAGCAAAGGTTCTGTGGCAAGTAGTGTTTTGTCTTCAATTGAAGTTGTTTCTTAAATTAAAAAAAAAAATCCTTAGCAACAGAAATAAAAAAAAAAAACAAAAACAGAACAAAACCAAAAAACCCCAAAGAATAAAACAAAAAAACAAAAACAAAACAAAAAAACCAAAACCAAAAACAATAAACCACCCCACCAAAAATCTGTAAAGCTCATTCTCTAAAGAAATGTAAAACAGTATTGGAAGAGAGAAAATAAGTCAGAAAAAACCAGTGTTTATCTGCTGACGTTTTTTATTCCGTTTGGAAAAATAAGGATATTTTTTCTGGAACTGAAATAAGATATTAACACAGGCATGTATGCAGTGTCCTTATGGAAGAATAATAGGCAAGAATAGAATTTAGAGAATTATGTAAATTTCTTTGAGATATTTTAAGGATGGATGACCATTTCAAGATAAAAAAATCTCAACCTAGTCAAAAGCACATCTGCTCTAAAACATTCTCTCTTGAGAATGCATTTCCTGTTAGCTGTTTTAAAAGGCCTGAGCTAAATTTACCTTGAATTCAAATGACCTATAAAAATCTTGAAAAGGACCTTCCAGCATACATTTTGAATGTTTTAATTTTGCTTGCACTACTTTCAGTTCTAACTGGAAGTTATATAGAAGCATGAGGGTGCTTTGGGAAATATTATCTCTATTATTTGCTGACATAGTTATAAGCATACATGTTTTTAATTTACTCAGAAGAGCACATTATCTATTGGTGACAGACCCACAGTCCTTGACCAGCCTACTTTTTCAAGTATGGTTATTGCAATTTTTTCATGTTTATCTGCTTTCATACAACAGTGAGTACCATAAAAATAATATTTTGGAGTGACTTGAACATTGCCATGGTAGCAACCTTTACAGTATTTTTTGTAACTAGATCTGCAGCTCAATATTTTGTGATCAAGAGTACGAAACATCACAAAGGATATGTTCAGGCCACAGCATGAAGAGCTGTTGTGTTCCTCTCTATATGCCTGAATAAAACACCTGGTATTTTATTGGTCTAAACTGGATCTGGTATTGGACAAGGACTAATCTTAACTGTACTAATGGTCTTTGAGGCTCTGACCCGGGAGCCATCAGAATTAAAACAGAAAAATACTTATCTAAAACTAAGAGCCATTTCTTCATATTGAATTGCAAACACATGCTTTTTCCTTTGTGAAATTGTGTGGAGGCAATTCTATTTTTATTATATCTTATTATGATGGGTTGACCTTGGTTGCAGAACTGGTGCCCACCAAGACTCCTCACTCCCTTCCTCAGCAGGACAGGAAATGGACAAAATAAGATGAAAAAATTTCATGGCTCAAGACAAAGGCAGTTTAATAAAGCAATGCCAAAGGCTGTATATGGAAGCGAAGGAAAACAAAGGTTTCATTCTCTACTTAGCAGCAGCAGGTGAGGCACAGCCACTTACCAAGAAGCAGGCTTTCAGTGCATGTAGTGGTTGCTCTGGATGACAAGTGTTATGCCCCAGCCCAGCCCCTTGTTTACCCCCATGTGTGTGACACACGTTTTCTCTTTGTTTTTATAGCTGAAAAGGGATCATATAGTGTGGAATATTCCTTTGGTCATTTTGGGTCAATTATCCTGACTGTGTTTCCTCCCAAGATCTTGCCCATCTCCAGTCTACTGGAGAGGGGGGAACATTGGAGAGGCAGTGCTGCTGCTCTGCCAGCACTGCTCAGCCAAAGCACTGGCTGTTATTACCAGCACCTTGCTAGCCACCAATGCAAAGCACAGCACTGTCAGGGCTGCCATGGGGAAAAGTAACTCCATTCACAGCCAGAATATGGCTATTCAACATGCTATTTCAGCATCTAGGCCTTCTTTGTAATGCTGTAATGCATTATTTCTAACTGAACAAGAGGAGAAATACTAGGAGAAGTAATCTCACCTTACTAACAAAAAAAGGTTGAGGAATTTTGCAGCTATTCACATTACATGAAACACTACCTTATTTTTGGTGACCTGTTTTTAAATTTGCTGATGATCAAGCTGATTATTTCTCCTGACTTTAGCCCTGGCTGCTCGGTGAAGTCAGCAATATGTATGTGTTGCTAAATGTTCTAAGTCAAGGAAGACTCAGTATTAAAAAAATCCATTTACTTCAGCACAAATACAAAAAAAGCCCTTTCAAAAATAAAACCTTGTAGGATTATGTTGAAATATTTTATTTAGATAACATAAATATTTAATTTCCTTCCTGGCCTTTGTGTACCTTTACAAACTTAATACTTGCAAACAAATAAATTTGGTAATAGAGACATTTATTAGATGGATGAGTGACAGGACTTCAAAGTGCTCTTATTATCATGGTTCTCTTCTCTTAAATAAAATTCCAACAAAGAGAAAACCTTTAAAACATTCAGAATATGGTCTTTTTCCGTCATCTCTTCTAAAATGTCCTATTTCACTATAATCTAAAAAAGTTGTCACACAGTAAAAAGTTCATTATTTTTATTTTCTTTTTCATAATTATTTATTCTACCATGAGAAGCCAAGCATTTATGCTGGAAAAAGATAGGTGTGGTATTACCATATAGAAAGATATTACTTCTCCCAATTATTTCTGTTAAGTAGCAACACATGGAAAATAAGCTTTCTTTTCCTGCAATTAGTCATTTCCAGATGCTTTTATTTGCTAGGAGTCATATTCAGAACTCTTCGTTTTGAAATCCAGACAGTGGCCCAGTCCTTAGTCCCAGCAGGGTATAAATCTTTAAGTAAAAATATAAATAATACATAATAATATTAGAAACTATTTTCTCTCCCCCAGTCATATATCAGAATGTTTCTTTGTTCTATTAAGTTGTTCAAGTTATTTTATTGTAACATTAAAAAGGTGGTCCCAGGCGTAATTTTTAACTTCCTGACGTTAAGTGCACCTTACCTATATTTTGACCATGTATTGGGTAGGAAACTCTGGCATGCACGAGTACGGGTTTCTTTGGCAGCTGCAAGTGAGCACTGCAACTAAAAATGGCTTTCCACACACTCACTGATAAATAGTGCAGCGTCTGGAGCCCTACAAAAGTTTTGTATTTTGTAAGCTCTTAACAAGGGAATATTCTTGGGAAGTGAGAGGGTTGAATCTTTACACAGAAAAGGGGGAAATGGACCCATATTTTCACTTTCAGGGTACTTTATCCACTGGAGAATTGTGAAAAAGGTATATGGTGGCATTACTAAAATCATATATACCAAACAAGACATTTAAGACAAGTCCTTTTGCCTTTTAAATGCATAAAGATAGAACTAGGGTGGAAAGCAGACTTAAACCTGCAAAGGGATAGTATTCCTCTTTGATGTGGATTTTGTTGGTGGGGTTTGCTATAACCTGCAAAAAAACATAAGCGAGGGAGAGCAGAGTGACTGCTGATTTTGTCTTTTCCACCAGCAAAGATAAATACCCAGCCCGAAATGCAGCAGCCTGTGATAAGCCACTGCCTGCTCAGTCTCTGTGGCACCACCGTAGCTGTCAGACTTATTTAAATTTCTCCATACCAAGCCTTCTTTTAGCTTCAGTATCACTATTGTTTACAAAACACTATATATGAGGCAGATGCAGTTTCAGTTTTTTAAATGACAACAAGCTTAATCCTATTTTGCACTGAGGACATATAAAAGGGGTTGCTGAGGGCTGTTTTATCCCCTGCCTGTCATGAGAGCAGAGGAGCAATTCAGCACCTCTGAAGCAAAATCACAAACAGCTCAATGACTGTTAGTTTGACCTAGAAAATAGCAGACCATACATGTATTTAACATTCAGTTCTACTAAGCAAGATCTCAGTGTGTGGTTACTGATATTCACCCATTCATCTGCATAAGCGCATGCTTGAGAAAGGAAACTTATTTACTTTAGTAATAACACACAAAGTCAGTTCATGGCCAGAGCTGAGCTGATGCTCTAATTCTACTCTCCTCCAGCTGAAATAATACTGAGACTTCACCTTAAACTGACTGGCACTTGTCAACAAGAGGAGATCAATTTGCCTGCTACTATGATGTCTAATTAAAACACTGTGTGTGCTGAAGACTTGTCACAGGTTGTTAAACAATTGAAGGAGTTGCTGGCATTAACACCATTTTACTGGAAAATCCTGCTTCAGTTGAAACATATTAAAATGTTTTTCACAAAAAAGCCCCTATCAAAACTAAATCTGGAAATCCTATTAACTTCTGGATCATTATGTTCTCTAAATTTAAATACACCTGTTAATATAATTCTTTACTGTCTGCAAAACACATTATAGCTTTCCTAATACAGTGAATTAATTTCATTTCTTACAACTGATATATCTAATCTGAATGTGATCTTATTCCCCTGACAAGTTTTTAGCACAGTTTTCAGATTCCTAATAATTTTAGTTTCCTATATAAGGAGCAATATAGCACTTGTGATTTCCCATGTGATAGTACCAGATCTACTCCAAACATATGGGTTTTTAAATTTTCCCTAGATGTGGGAATACAACAGATTCCAATTGTTTGAACTGGTAGTCTGGGCTAGATAAACCTTTGGTAATTTGTCTTAACCTAAGGGCAAGGCCAAAGTTCAAAAGAAGCATCAAAGACATCTAAAAATCCCATCCACAAACCTCTATAACAAAATCTTTCATCATAAGAAGTAACATATTTTATTTGGATTCTCAATCCCATACTGAAATTACCAGGTCATCACAATAGTTTGGTCTGCCTATTACATTAATATGTGTTGAATTCTCCAAAAGATATCACTTTATTTGGCCAATTATTTTTAAAGCTACTTAGAATACAGAAAGTAATTAAAATACATGTGCTACAGACATGTTGTGCTGACAATTAACAGGTTCCTCTCCCACAGACCCATACCATTCAATATGATATACAGCTCAGAATAATAGAAGACAAAAATTGTCATTGCAAAACATCAGTGATTTTTGAGTGGTCTTGAGAACCCAGAGAGATCCCAGCTGACTGGAAGCTGGCAAATGTCCTGATTTTCAAGAAGGGCAAGGAGGACCACAGGAATTACCGGCCTGTTTGTCTCAGTTCAGGTCCTGGTGAAGAAGATTGGAGAAGATTATTCTGGGAGGTATTGAATAACACCTGAAAGACAATGTAGTCATTGATCACAGCCAGCAGGGCTTTGTGAGAGGAAAGTCCTGATTATCAATCAATCCTTTTATGACAAGGTAGCCCACCTATCTTATCAGGGGAAGCCTTGGATTTCAGTAAAGATTTTGATACCGTCTCTCACAGCAGCCTTCTGGACAAAAGTCTAGTACACAACTGGATAAACACTTCATGTGATGCGTGAGCAACTGGTTCGTGGATCAGGTACAAAAGGCTGTAGTGAATGGGTGACATCAGACTGGTGGTGTGTCACTAGTGGGGTTCCACAGGGCTCTTCAACATCTTCATAGGTGACTTGGATGCAGGACTGGAAGGGATACTGAGCAGGCTCAAAGAAAATACAAAACTGGGAGGAGCTGTTTGCCTTGAAGGCACGGAGGCCCTGCACAGAGACCCCAACAAATTGCTTGGACTGTTCAGCCTGGAAAAGAGGAGACTGAAGGGACACCTCATTGTGGTCTTCAACATCCTTACTAGGGGAAGAAGAGAGACAGACACTGATCTCTGCTCTGTGGTGACCAGTGACAGGACAACAGCCTGAAGTTGCGTCAACAGAGGTCCAAGTGGAATATTAGGAAAAGGTTCTTTACCCAGAGGGTTTTTCGGCACTGGGACAGGCTCCCCAGGGAAGCGGTCACAGCACCAAAGCTGACAGATTTCAAGAAATGTTTGGACAATGCTCTCGGGCACACGGTGTCATTCTTGGGGTGTCCTTGTGGATGCCTTCCAACTCAGCATATTCTGTGATTATTTTTACTCAGCATATTCTGTGATTCTTTTCCTTTTACCTGAAACATACCTCCTCTGCTTTTACCTGAATTCTGAAAATGCTTGAAGAGAATGCAGTATATCCCAAATAGCATCTCAGATAACTAAATGTAGTTCTCAGCATGGGTAGCAGATAAAATCATAAATATTGTGAAACTGTCTTTCAATCAATTTTTAGACTGTTACCAATACAACTTCTATGTTATGCTCCTTTATTGTTGCTGCAAAATATAATAATGAATGCAAACAAAGTCTGTTTGAACAATCTTCAATAAAAGAATAAATGTCCTTTCATAAGTTTTATTGGAAAAAATGATGTATAACTAAACATTGAGCTCCATAGTTATTTTTCAAATGTCTCATCTTCCAAATAATGTAACTCATCCACCTAATTCCATTAGAGAACTCATTTTTTTGCTGCTGTATAAACCATGAAACAGCATTTCCAAGGAATCTTCATAGGTACTTTGGCATTGACAAATTTTTTTGTCAAAATCTTCCTTTCTATTCAAGATAACAAATTGAAGTAAATACTTGATTTGGCAACAGACAGTTGGTATCTCAACAGTAAATAAATAAAATCCATAAGCAAGTGAGCATCTTGACAGAAAGGATTTTGCTGGACCTCTGTTATAATTAAATATACAGATGTTTTCATTATAAGTTTCCAATTTAGTAAGTTAGAGTATCTTTTATGACTATCTTATGTAGTGGCAGATCTGAAGGGAAAATTTAAATTTTTTTAAAGTAGAAGCAATGGTACTTTCTATTGCCATATAATTAGTTACATTAAATACAGTTGAAAATATGTTTATTAACCATTAAATATTTGCAGAAATGTTTTAGTAGGAAACAAGACTAAGTAAAAGGTTATCTGCCTAATTTTGTACTTGATTATTATTGTCGAGTTTTTATTGAAAGAAATATTTCTTGATGGCAAGCTGTAGGGCCCTTGGCAATGCCTAAAATCAGAATAGGACATACCAGGTCAAGGGATCCCAGAGAAAGTTAGGCCATTTGGACTTAATTCTACAAAACTCTTTTAAAATTATATCTTTTTTTTATGTTTAATTTGCTGACATGTATTTTCCTCAGTTACATTTGTGATTTAATTAACCTGTTCTTGTGCCATTTTCCAAATTGGCACAAGTGAAAAATAAATAAAATAGAATAAATATGTGTACTCGCTCAGTAAATTGGTTCATGTAAACTAGTCACCTTACTACAGATAGCATTACACAGCTGAATAATCAGTATTTCTTTTCTGGTGGCATACATATTTTTTTACCTCTATTTGTTATCATTTGATGAAATGAATACCTTATGCTAAAATTTAGCTTTACTCATAATTGTAATGCTAATTTACAGGAGCAACAATATACAAGTTATAAGCTACAAATGTAAGTGTTATAGTACTTCAGAAAGGTTTAAAAGTCTTAATTGAAGAGTTTAATAAAGGAGAATTTATAAATTCCTGGTTACATTATTTTAAGACCTATAAATCCTGTTCCTGGGGCAGTCAGGTGATTTATACATGAAGGGATAGCTAATTATAATCTAAATATTTAGACTATGGCAGTATGTCTAAGAGCCCCAGAAGTGGCAGGCATCTCTTTACTACACCC
The DNA here is from genome assembly GCA_013399945.1 of Ploceus nigricollis. Classification (NCBI taxonomy): domain Eukaryota; kingdom Metazoa; phylum Chordata; class Aves; order Passeriformes; family Ploceidae; genus Ploceus; species Ploceus nigricollis. The sequence continues at coordinate 203,321 of VXBC01009130.1, read as the reverse complement.
CAAAATTAGAGGAAGAGCAGCCACATAAACTGAATAATTCTGACTTGAAGACTGATTTGAAAGATTCACCATTTGTGCACCATGGTGACTTCTCCACAGTTGTGGTGTCCCCTGAGGATGTTCCTGGAGCTGCCACCTTCATTGCCTACCAAGTCTGGTTCTGTTTTATTAGCTTGACACATTGCATGATGACAGTCTCAAGCCTTGAGTGTCTGAATTCCATCTTTCAACATATTGCTTCAGGCCTGCTATTTCTAACTTCCCATCAGGTGCTGTCATTTTCCAGTAGTCAGCTGTGGAGAAGTACCCTTTGTGCTTACTTAGCACACTATAGTTCCTGCCTACATTAAATATATTTCAACCAGCTACATGAACAATGATCTGCCCTCCTGGAAGAGTTTTGTATAAAGGTGAACTGTATAAATAAAAGAACACTCTGGCATGAAGCCAAGAGATTACATTAGGTACTTGTCCCCAAGAAATTTTATCAATTAGTTTATATGTGTGAGTTCTTACCAGAATATCTGGTTCACATCTTGACTAATTTTCTGTTATTAAACATGGATATTACATTACAGTACTGTGCAGCGCAGCTTACTTAATTCCCTTATGAGAAAATGAATGACTTCAAGTTAAAAAATTGAGTGCATAAGCACTGAAAATAAAAAAAAATATTGCCTCATTATGTGTTCTGAAATAATTTCTTTTTGATGTGCTCATGGAATTTTAGTAATTTGTAATTTACTGGTATATGCAGACAAGAAGTGTTTGTAAATATTGTAAATTCTGAGTAATGTGATTTCACTCCTATATCTTCCATTTTTATAAAGTAATAACTTTGTTTTACAGCTATGCATTAGTTTTGAAAACTTATTAGCTGCCATCTTTCTTTATATAAATTTTCAAAAGTTATAATTTCAGCTTTGAATGGAGAGATGATATCATGGCTAATATTTTTGCACTGGTCTAATTACTATTTATGTCTTGAAGTTTTAGTCATGTGCTAAGTGAACAGATGTATATAAAAATACAAATGGATTAAAGAAGTGAGCAGAGATCTGCCTGTAGTGACTATTAAATCCAAAGTCCAGATGCATCCACCAGGTGAGATTTACCAAGTAATAAAATTCAATGCCTATCCTGCTCTGGAAGGGAAATATTTGGTGAGGTGACCCCTTCTTAGGCCACAACAGCTTAGGCAGACTCTCTTTATTCCTTATCCTGTTCAATCAAGAATATATGGATCATTTTTCACATATCTGCTACCAGCCACAGTGGGAAGCTGCACAGCAGACTTGCTGGGGGTTTTGTCTGACCCCCTACTTCATTTTTCGCTTATCGGTTTTTCAATGTTCTCTCTAACAGGGTATAAAAGCCCAGGAAAGTTTAAAAATATCTTTTCTACACACATGTTTAAATGCCTTGGTTCATCTACCTTGGACATTTTAAAGGATTAGTGAGACTGTGCATAAATAGCAACAACTAATCTGAAAAATCCTTCACTGATGGGAGTGACCCCAGGCCAAGGAGAAGGAGAAAACCAGTGCTTATTCTCCTGTAGACTTAAATTCTGAAGTAGGTCAGCTGTGCCCACATTCCCTGTGCTCTAACCTGCATGTCCTCTGGGTTTTCCATGAGACTTCTGTGGCCCTAAAACATAATTATCAGCCATTTAGAATACTGAAGTTTGAAAATCCTGAAATGATGGGAGGATTGTGTTGCTGTCCACACGAATGCTGTTATAGTCACGGTATCACACCAGGCCTCAGCCATGGCATTATGGGGAGTGAAAGCTCTCAAAGGTCCTTGTGAATAATCTTAGAGGATGAGGAATGGCTAAGTAGCTCCACCTTTCTCTACACAGCCTGTGGTCCCAGAAGCACGCTATGCCACAGGTTGCAGCTGGGCTTTGTCTCAAAGGGAAGCACAAAATTAATTGCCAAAGAGAATTAAACTATATATGAATTTGAAGGGTGGCCTTCCAGGGACCAATCAGGGTTTGAGAGCAAAACAATAGGCTAAATTATTTGGCAGAATGCACTATCGATTATCTGATTCTCGTTCAAAAATACATTGCTAATCATTTCTGAAAAGTCTAAGTCTGTATTTTTCATTTGCAGAAGGTTATTTTTAGCTGCTATCCAGAAATTTTGTTGAAATCACAACTAGAGTGCTGATCCAGCTTTGAGGATTCAGCTTAAGGTGTCTATTGTTGTATTGAATGCAAACCCCATAATTCCTGCCTACCAATATTTTGTTTCCAGGTACACATTTTCCTTCTGCACTGAAATGAATAAGGAAACCTTGCTCATCTGCCTTTTATTCATGCTCTATACCTATATATGTATGTATTATGAAGAAAGAATACCAGTGAAGCAATGAGAATTAGTGCACAATGCTTTTTGTCTGTAGGTTGCCGAGTCCTCAATAAACAGTGATAGGCAGTAAGACTGATTTAAATCAACATGCTCTCTATTGGGTTTTCTTTGGGTACTGAAAATGAAATACACAGAATCAGTTAGACAGTTTCTTCCATCCCTTGATGTCCTTCTAACTACAAGTCCTTTTTATTAAAGAAAACCAAACCAAACCAAAACAAACAAACAACAAACCCCAACAAAAACAAACCAAACAACAAGAAAAACAACAAACAAATAAACAAACAAACAAAAACTCCCCCCAAAAACCGAACAGAACAACAGCAGCACTACAAAAAACATGTCTTCTAGTTCTGAAGGGCATTTCTCAAACAAATGAGCATGGAATGCACTTCACATACATCAGAAAAGAGAACATCTAGCCTCTAATTGAGACACTAACTTCTCATTTAGGGATAAGTAAGGTAATTCCTAAATCAGATATCTACCATTTTTAGCAGTCAGGGTTCAGATACTTCTGCCTTCAAAGTTTGTTTGTTTTGTATCTGAATACCTACAATTTCATAGCAAAGAGTAAATGGAAGCATAACACTATTTAGAGTATGAATTGTAATTTTCTGATGTCTAAAATAGAGGATACTGAAATAAATAGGTCAAAAAAAGGACTGTGAAGTTGCAATATTTACATATAATACATAGTTTTAATAACATACATTTAAATAAATATAATAAATATATATTTCTATTTTATATAATTAAAATAGTTTAATAAAATAATAATATAATTTTATATACTTTTATAATATTTGAACAAGTATTTATAATTTTTATAGATATACTGTAATACCAGAGACCTAGATAAACCTGATGTAGTTGCAAAACAGTTAAGTGAACACTTTGTGTTAGAAAAATAGTCGGGTATGCCAAAAATTGTTTCAATGCTATATACGACAGAATATATATTGTTATTCTTTAGTGATTCATATTTTCCTTAATATATTGAACAAATTTTCAAAAGTGCATCTTTTTATGTTACGCATCTTTTTATCTTACACATTGAAGGTGTAAGAAACACTTTCCCTTAGAGAATAGAGTTCTTCACTGGCAGGATTACATAGAGTGCCATGGTTTTACATTTCTCACAATTGCTCAGAACTTCAGAATATCTGGGTCACTTTCTCATGCTACAGAAAGTTCTTAAGCCTAATCAGGAATGGAGAACAAAACCATCCTTTCCAATCCTCAGTCAAAGCCACTCACCAATCATTTTGATTTTTTGGCTTGGAAATTAGTCCCTAATACTCTTAAATAAACTGCTAGTTGCTGGTTTTGTATTTGGTTTTGTTTTTTAATTTCTCTTACACAGAACCATCAAAGGTAACAGTGATTTCAGGGGATCACATGCCTTATCAACAGAATTGCTACACTGAAGTTATTCTTACATGGGTCAGCTTCCTGTACCCACACATTAACATCCTAAAGCATTTAAGGAAGTAGATTGACGGCTGAAAAGACTGGGAATCTAGCTTTCCTCTTTTATAGAGCCTTGTGTGCTGCTCCCCTCTTTCTTGATTCCCACACTCACAAGGGAGAAAAGACTAAATGCAATTATACAATAGCAGAGCTTGCATAAGGTAGTTGGGTTCACCTCATATATAAGACAGGAACCCTTTGTGAAGCCTGGGTCTTCTTAACAACCTTCTAAAGTCAAGAATTTTTTTAAGCTAGAATGGCCTGTAATTATGCAGCAAGCAGTTCCATAACAAAAAAAAAAAAACAAAACAAAACAAGACCACCACAAAAACAAGGAAGCAAGAACCTCTTCATCTTTTGTTCTATTTATGAACAAAGTTGATGCACATGGTGGTAGGAGATTTACATGGATACACTGGAGAGAATAAAACACCCAGAGTGGCTGAATTTGTTAGAGAAAATAGTTACCATTTTGAGCAGCAAAACAAAACTCTACAATAGACAAAATAAAATCTGAAATGTAAAAAAATAAAGCAATAATATAAAGCAATTTTTATTGTCTTAGAAAAGCCTTTAAAATGGTGAATGAAAAGAGAAAAACTATTAGCATTTTGCGAGGAAAAATACAAATTTCTGCTATTATAAAATTCTAATATAATGATGCCTAAATTAATTAGCATTTTTTATTAGCAATGCTTACACTAATATGCATATTTTGATTTACATAAATTTACAAGAAAGACATGTAACAATTCTTTTCAGCAGACATTGCCCAATAGACTGTATTATCTGTGATCTTGCTAGCAGTTTATGCTTTGCTATTTTGTCCCAATGCTTAGTAATCCTCTTGAACTGGAGGCCATTACCTTCAAAACTGCCATAAAAGCAAGCCGATTTGTTCCTGCTATATCAGGACACAGAAGAAGTTATCTGAAGAAGTTAAGTTCAACAGCTACAGGCTGACTCGTGTGGTCCCTTCTATTCATCCTAAAGTGTCTCCACACAAAGAATGCAGTTTCTGTTTCCAGGCCATCAGTTCATCTCATGCTGCTCTTGTGGAAGAATGTGAAAATGAAGCAGTGGGAGAATTGCTTGGGAAATTTTGCTCTGTGAGGAAACTCATCACTATAAAACTGGTGGGGCAATGCCACTGTCTTTTAGCTGCTTTCTTCACCAGCCAAGGATCAGGCAGGAGCTCTGCCAGCCAGGTGAGGAGGAGCAGAATGCAAGCTGCACATTGAGGAAGGAGAATGGGAAGGTGACACCGCAACACACATCTCTACTGAAACTGGTGAATGAATTTGTATCCCTTGGATACAAATTTGGATTTTCAGTCCAAAAGAGTTAGCTAACCTTTCAGTTTTTTAACTGCAGGGAGTGGGAGTTCAGGGTAAGGGGTTTTTGATTGGTTGGTAGGGATTATTTTTTGTTGATTTGTAGAGGTTTTTTTCACCATTTTGACATATTTTCTTTTGCCTTAGATCCCCACTAGCAGCTACAAGTACAAGCAAGAATTATTAATTAAATGGAAGGAGCAAAAATGGAGTGGCAAGAAGACTGCTGCTTAAATAACATTTTGCCAACAGAGAAATCATAATTCTGGATCACAGTGGAGTTTATTAAATAAAGTGGAAAAGAGAATTCTGTACTTGAAAGAATTAAGTGTTTTCTAGTAGTTTTTCCCATTAAAGTATGTATTTCTATTAGGTTAAGTAAACAGATCTTGACAAAAAAAAAAAAGAGGGGGAAAACAGCTCATAGGCTTGTCTAGAAGATCCAGAACGCCTGCTTAAGGAAAAAACCCACCTTTAAACAGTAGACTACATCCTCAAATGCCTCTCCTCACCCCCAAATATTTAAGGTAAAAATAGAAGCCATTTTACTACCTCAAATATTTGTTTAGAGAGCATTGTAACCACCAACCCATGTTCCAGGTGATGGAGGGAATGAGTGAGGTTCCATCTTGTTATATGGACAAAGAGGGAGGTAGATGTTTGGATTTGATTCTAATGTGGGTTCATTTGCTTCCTTTTGTCTCATATTAATTACTGGACCTTTTTTTCCTTTTCCAAGTTGTGGAAATAAAAAAGGCAAAACGCTAGAGATTAATTCTTACTTTCCCTTGTCTTGTGTTATGGGTGGTTTGCAAGCTAAAATCAAGGTTCTCCATGCTTTTGAAACACCTTCAGTGAGGCAAGTGGGATATTCTGGCAGTTTGAACTCTTTCCAGTTTATGACTTCAGAGAATCTCTGGGGCAATATTTTTCTTCTCAGCCATATTGCCCGAAAGCTAGCAAAATAGGAACCTTTGGGGGATCAGAATTTTGCAATCATACTTGCAAAAGTGAAAAAAATCCTTGAAGAGAATAGGGCAGTAAAGAACAAACCTGCATCCTGGGGTTCCCAGGCAAGCTTGTGAGCCTTGTATTGACTTTTGCCCTTTCTATTGTTACCGAATTGCATGACCACAGGGGTAAAATCACTCTTATTACAGACTTTTTACCATTGTCATTAAAACTAATGATAAGGTTTGACAGAAAATTTCAACAGATTGAGGGCAAGGCTGGTATCTGTTAAAAAAGACTGTCAAACCTGTTTGGAAAAGGACCAGAACCTCTGCTCTTGTCAACCTTCTTTTCCTTCTCTTCCAGGGGAAAAAAAAACCCAAACAAAAAAAACCCCTATGCCTGCCCCCACCAAAACCCCAAACCCACAACCAAATCCATAAAATTGTTCACTAGCATACATATAAAATATCTGCAGTTTCTCATATCTGAAATCTTTATTTATTTCATTTATTCATATTTATTATTCATTTATTTCATAATTATGTGATCTAGTGTTACATGTATGAAAAGACTTCTTCTTTGATATGGTCCTGAAAACCTAATATACCTTCTCAGAACTCAAGAATTAAATTCATAAGGCAGATCAGGAAAAAGAATAAGATGCATTTAAGAATCTTCATGATATTAAAGAATGATGGGAAAGCCTCCATCAGAATTTTAATATTATAAAGTGAAGTGCTGCCTGTTTGGTTAAGTCTGCCTTGTAAAATTAGTCTTCTCCTGAAATCACTGTAGTTTAAGATCCATTTTGCCCATACTCACATGAGTAGGATTTTTGCCATCTGCAGGAACAAGAACAAAGTTGAATGTTAACATGATCTAGATCCCTCAGCAATGCCCATGTGCAAGACTTTGATATGCAAATATAGCTTCCTTCAGAGAAAATAGGTCCTTAATTTTTAATATATATTTAAATCCTATAAATCAAAGATTACCTTCATGCAGTATTTATGGGTAAAAACACTCAGCTGATGAATACACCATAACCTGAAGTTACAAAGTCAAGACCAGATTTCTGGAAGACCTGTTTTTAGTCAAAGATAACTTACAGGACTTATTAAAGGAAAAAGTGCATTGTTTTCCAGTTTTGTCATACAAAGTGCCAGGCTAGGTGGTCTAATTGTTTTTCCAGGGTAAAATCTATGACTGTGTTAATGTTATTGTGATTTGTGACTAATTTAGGCACGTGCTTAAGTGGTTTTCTGTACCAGGTTGTAAGTTTAAAATTATTTTTGTTGCAAGTACGAAATTCCAGAGAGAAGAGAACACTATCTTGTGAATCAAAAAAAAAAAAAAAAAAAAATCCTTACCAACAATACATTTGGTTTTAATTGTAGGTAGTAAACCTTTGTAGGTAGTAAACATCACTTTTAGAATTTATTCTAAAGACTTTTAATTATGGATTCAGTAGTAAGATGCAAATATTTTTATTCAGATTACATAAAAATAAGTCTACAAACCTAGAAATTCTACAGAGGAGATAATTATACAACTGGAAATATGTCAGCAACTATACAGTGAATAAAATAAAGGACCTGAAAGTGAAAATATCTTTCTTTTATTTGAATTTTATGGGTTTAAAAAAAAGTCATTAATCATTTTCTCTTGCAAATAGGAACTGAGCTTCCTCCCCTGTAATTTATACCAAATTGTCCTCTGACATTTCATTTTGCTGTTTTAAATTGTTTCAACTTTGAATAAAACATTTTTTATGCTTTGTGTATTGTAAATTAATTGCTTCTGTCAGATTAATAGCTCTTCTTGGGAATACAGGAAATTATGGTACACTTGACAGTGGTTTTTCAGTGCTCCCATGAAAACTGAAGGAAACTGATGCAAAATAAAAATCCAAAACAATACAAGCCCTACTCCTCCCTGAACAAATGAAGTAATAAACAGAGCTTATTTCATCTCAGAAAGCGCCTGCAAGCATTGTCATATCAGATATTGAAGAGTAGAGTACATTCACCCTTCAAGGAAAGGCATTTTAAAATTCATTTCAGTCATTGCTTGTAATTGAGTTTAACAGCTGAAAATCCTTCAGTTGACCTCCTGTCTATCTTTGTTTCTTCTTCTAATACAGTAGTCAGAGAGCAAAATATCAACCCAAACATTGTGCAATGACAACAGTAAATATATATATACACATAAACATATATACCTGTATTTGTTGTATATATACAAAAATTTGTATATTGTATTATTTTCATATACATATATAGGTACAATAAAGTTTATATTGTTAAATAGAAATAACAAATTTATATTTATATATATTTAAATATATCAATCATATCCCTACACAAAGAATATTAAAACTGTCAAAGCCATCTGGTTTTGGAATGCTAAAACCGTTGCAGGCAAATAATTGTAATTGCTTAAATTGTTTGGGTTTTTTTCCACACACAAAGAAAATTTCAGAGCCACATGGTACAAAAAGTTCACATATGGAAACTAATTAAAATCCTATCAAAGCGAGCCTATCATCTGGACTGAAGTGAGTGTGCAAGAAAATGGAACAACTCTGCTATAAAATTTGTCACAATAAGTTGCTTTTATTTGAAAATACCTTGAAAGAATTTAGAAGCTGAAATACGTTCTTGAAAACACTATTTTAAAGCTGGTATTCTTCTTACTCCCTACTATTCTTTCAACATCTTGAAGTTTCTAGATGATTAGAATGGTATCCTAACATCACAGCTTAATAGGGTTTTGACAAAAACTTGTATTATCCTGTTCTACAGAAGAAAGATATGCAAGGAATTAGAATATGGACAGCATGAACCAGATGAAAATGCCAGCAGCAATTCTGGATTTGCTGCCCTTTAAGGGAGGGCCTCCCAGAGGGTCAATCCCACTGCCCCATCAAACCTTTGGGAAAAGTACCAGGAATTATAGAATTGCCTAACTGGTGGGCAGCTCTACCTTTCTAAGGTTTTCTTAATTTATTTTGGTACATTCCTTAATAGTATTGGTTTTGCACTTAGCAAATAATTTCATTTCAGCTTTGTCCCTGTCCTACCAGTATTTCTTCTTGAGATATGACCTGTGTATTTGACTAAGTTAATAGTTTAAACTATACACTTCTGAGGGAGGCACTTACAACTGCACCACCTTTCAAATATAAAAGGTGAGGGAAAAGCAGCTTTTAATAATTTTTTACAAATATATATTCTCAAACAGTGTGTAAATTACATCTCTTCTTATCCTTTTGCCTCATTTCTTTCCCAGCTAGAAGAACAGCCTAACTCTTACTCATAAGGAAAGACCAAATAAAGTCTGACATGTCTTACTGATGTGTTAATCACCTCTGATTACCTCACATCTATCCTACTGGACAAAAAAAAGATTATCACCTAGGTTTTCTCTCTGTTCTACTCCAGTATTTCATCCAGCTTCGCTTCTCATACAACAGCCCTCTCTTTAAATACATCTCCACCACAAAAGAATTTAATAACCTGAAGATTTTCTTTCACCAGTATTTCTCTCAAGGTGCTGACCAGACTCACCTGGACCCTCCACCCACACCAGTTATGCCAGGAACTCTAACCTCAGCCTGGGGCATACCAGAAATGTTGGAGGCTTCAGCTCAGTTATAACCTGGTTACAGACCTACTGATCCTGACCTACATACTGCTTTCCTAGCTCTGCCTTGTCACAACTTATCTGTTAGTAAATTGCTTGATCTCATCCTAACCTTGTCCTGACTTGACCTCAGTGGCATTGAATTACGAGAGTAATTTCGATTTATTATGACACATGCATTTATTTACAGACTGAAAATTATACCTTGCATTTGTAATCATCATTTTTAGTGCCCAAATGTTCCCAATATGCTCTATCTCCAGATTCCAAAACTGTACTAGTATTATAATTGTTTTATATGAGTAGGCCTGGAATACCCTAATTTCTGCAGCTCAAGATAAACCTACTTCAGGGTTCAGCATGGCTTGCTGTTGACATAACAATGCTCTTTTCACTACATCTTTTATTGTTTCAATAGTGATGGTCCCCAACACTTCACAGACAAACAAAGCTTGGAGCTGCTTGTCTAAGAAGTGCTTATGAGATATATCTCTGGATAATTCAGAAAATCTGCTATAATAAATATTTTGAATGGAAGCAGCTGCAGTATTATAATTTTGATTTTTGTTAAATTTCAAAGATACCTTCTAGAACTGAGCCAGAAAGGGGCAGAAAAGATGCAGAGGAAAACATATTCAAAATAAAAAAATAAAACAATAAAATGTGTAATAAAACAGTACTCAAGTGCCTAGAAACTGATTTTCTGATTAATATAACGATTTTTTTTACTAGCTTCCACTACTTTTTTTTAATTAGAACATTAATATTCCATTCCTCAATAATTTTCCATTTACAATCATACTGCGTTATCAACTATGTGTTTCAATTAAAAAGACAACACTTTTGATGGTGTATTCTTAGGTAATTTGAAAGTTGTTTTGTCAAAATTTGAAAAAATAATGGACATGTCAGGGTAGAATAAAAAATCTTTAGGTACATTTATTTTACTTGCACGATGAAGAAGTAGGAGACAAACCTGTGAGAAGAACCAAGCAAAAGATTGCAGTCTCTCCTGTGATTATGTAGGAGAGAATACTGTAGCAGTGCTAACTTCAGTTCAGTCAAGGTCCAATTTATTCTTAAGTAACTTTTGCAGGTTTCTGTTTCTTTCATGTCAATAATGAGCACAGAATGGAAAGTTTTGGTTACTAATCTTTTTTAACTGTGGATTCTATGTGGGTAACTTCTGCATCATGATTTTTTTGCTGACTGAGTAACAGAGTTTGGAATTTGACTTTAGCTCCTGTACAATAGTTGCATATACACTGTTTATGTATAAGTACTTTGGACATGGTTTGGGATAGAATAAAATATATTTTCTTAAACAGTATTGACTTATGAATGGTGGCTGGAAATCAAATCAATAAGTGCAAATTTAGATTATTTCATATGTGAAGTCTGAATGGTGGGTTTGTGTTTGCAAATTGGTTTCTCTCTTCCCATTTAGTTACTATTAAAAATATGGCAATATTTCATTTTTCTTCCTTGGTTGCAGGACTTCTGGACTTCCCATTAATGTTTTAAGCACTTTTTGTGCTTATGGTAGAAAGTTCACAAGTTTACAACAGCATGAATGATACAGTCACACTGCCAATGGATTTTTAATGTAACATTTCAAAACTTGTTTCTTGTAGCTAATATATAAAGCCTGACTATACCTAGGAACTCTGATCTAGAACAAATATGATTAGTTGATCTGTACAGCCTACAGTGAGTTTGGATATAGTCCACTGAGAAAACTGTGCTTCCTGCTACCTTGTAAGATTTCTCGGATCCAGGCTTTGTTCAGCAGTCGCACTGAAGCAGGACCAAAATAAATCATTGAAGAGTCTCTAAGCCAACAGATCTCATTAGACTTGGAGTTACAAGCTTAGACAGATGTCCTGAGACTGCAGTATGCATCCATCTGTAGTCAGTGAGAATGAAGAAGAAAAATTTCACTCGTACCTCTACAGTGAGTACAGATTGAATCCGAAAAGGCATGGCACTTCTGCCCGTCTCTTTTGAGGAGCTCTGACATTGCTTTATGCGGGGTACCTAGACTATGTTTGCATATTTGCAAGTGGCATACAGATATTAATCCAGGAAGACTATTTAGAAATCTACATCTCACAGACAGCAGTCATTCAGTACCACCCTCATATTCAGAAAGTGTGAAGAGGAAGGAGAGAAAGAAGATTTTATCCTTTCATTACTTTGTGGCTACAGAATATCAGCTGAAAGGTTTCAACAGCTGTCAGAATTTTTCCTCCCTGAAAAATCTTACAAGAAATAAAAGCTCAAGTAACATTGGATTTCCAGTTCTACCAGTAATGGGAGCACTGGAAGAGCTGCCAAGTCAGTATTTTCATGGCATTTTTACTTGGTTGCTGAACAAAGAAACTCAGAGTATAGATGCGCATATGAGATTAAATGTAGATTTTGTCCTTCAAATTACAATTTCAATGCCTTTGAATTTCACCCAATCAGCATTCTTGATTTTCAGAGCCTTTCATTATAACCTTCTTGTGACAGTTTCCTGACACCTCTTGCTGTCATCCACATTCAATCAAGATTCAGAAAGAGTGCTTGTAATTTATATTTTAATTTGATTCTTTTGAAAAGTAACTCTGATTCTGTTTCTCAGAAGGGACCAGCACATTAAGCAAAACACAAACAAACAAACAAACAATAATTGGAACAACTAGTGAATTTGAATTACTATCATTTTTATTTTGTTCTATTTGATTCTTTGCCCTCATTTACAGAGTCAGAAAACATATCCATAAAATTTCACTCTCTACTCCTCATCAAAGTTATTGTTCCATTCATATGTTAAAAAAGCTTCAGAAAGCTTTCATATCTTTATAGCACACTGGATAAATTAACTAACACACTACAGTGAATATATTTATAATGAACTCTTCTTATCTTGTTGCTATGAGTCTATCTGTCCAATAATTATGTTCTGCTCTCACTGGATTGATTACAAAATCACAGAATCACTAGGCTGGAAGAGACATTCAAGATTATCAAGTCCAACCCAGCCCTAACACCTCAACTAAACCATGGCACCGAGTGCCACATCCAATCATTTTTAAACACATTCAGGGATGGTGACTCCACCACCTCCCCGGGCAGACAATTCCAGTACTTTATCATTCCTTCCATAAAAAAGTTTTTCCTAATATCCAACTTTTATTTCCCTTGATGCAGCTTGAGGCCGTGTCCTCTCATTCTGTCAATTGCTGCCTGGAGAAAGAGACCAACCCCCACCTGACTACAACCACCTTTCAGGGAGTTGTAGAGAGTGATAAGGTCACCCCTGAGTCTCCTTTTCTCCAGGCTAAACAACCCCAGGTCCCTCAGTCGTTCCTCACAGGGCTTGTGTTCCAAACCCCTCACCAGCCTCGTTGCCCTCCTCTGGACATGCTCAAGCGTCTCAAGGTCCTTCCCAAACTGAGGGGCCCAGAACTGGACACAGCACTCAAGGTGTGGCCTCACCAGTGCCAAGTACAGGGGAAGAATGACCTCCCTGGTCCAGCTGGCCACACTATTCCTGATACAGGCCAGGACCACTGGCCTTCTTGGCCACCAGGGCACACTGCTGGCTTATGTTCGACTTATGTACTGGCTGTCGACCAGCACCCCCAGGTCCCTTTCTGCCTGGGCATTGTCCAGCCACACTGTCCCCAGCCTATAACATTGAACCCACCCTTTTTGTGAATGGGCGTCACACTGGCCAGCTTCCAGTCATCTGGAACCTCACCAGTGAGCCAAGGCTGTTGGTAAATGATGGAGAGTTAAAAGTAATTTAACTTTGATTTCCATAGCATTCATGCCAGTAAAGAGCATTTCTTTAATGTCTGTGGAAAATAAATATTAAAAAAACTTGGAACTTGTCTAAATTATTAATTTATAATACCAAGGAATGCTCCTAAGAGATTTTGGATTGCTCACCATACAGTTTTTAATATTAAGAACTGAGGCTGATCCTGGACATAACTTGATGCTAGTTAATCGTGGGCAAGGAGACTGAGATGGAAAGAAGTCATTATATTGCATCTTGTGGCCATAATTTTCAGCTTTCATTGCACAGTAACAATTTTTAATGAACTTGAAAAGAAGGAAGTTGTTCCTACAAATGTCTCTGGTAAATCATGCTGAATATTTAGAGCAAACAGACAACAGTTGCATAGATTTTTGGACTAATATGGTTGTACAGGAATGACATGACACCCATTTCTAGTATTGAACACTGAATTTCTTTACTGATGTATTTTTTTAGGTTTTTTGCCCTTCAAGTAAACTTTTTTTCAAATAAAATGAAATAAATTATGTTAGGTTATTGGAACTTCTTTCTGAAATGTCCTAGGCAGGTTATGTTTTATTTTGATAGTGTTAAACTAGAATTTTCTTCTGTGATCTCATGTGAGAGAACATAGAGTGTGTTGATTGAAAGAGAAATAGGCCTTATTTCTCATGTTTATTTTATTGCTGCTTAACTGAAGGATGGAACATATGACACAGAAATCATTAAATAAAATTTCTGATACAACCTTTTAGAATTGACACTCCAAGTTTACAAAAGAACTACCTTTAAGAAGGAAGGAACTGGATAAGGAATGAAATGGTTTCAGTGGTTTTTAGACTGACTCATCAGCATGAATTCTTACTGTTGCTGCAAATCATTCTGTTCTGGAGAATTTAGGTCAATGGTTCGTCATTTCCCCATAAGGGCAGTAGAAGCATACCTTTATGTCTCATGCAGTTTAGCAGGGTGCAATTCATCTCTTACTTCAAATTGCCTTTCTGCCTCTATTTATAACATTAACAATTCCTAAGCAGATCAGACAGGACTGTAGAAATTAAGTGTAGTTCTGAAAACATTAGAGTTTGTTTGTTTTTTAACGTCATTTGTTTTCTCCCTGTATCTGAGATTAGACATTTGAATATATCATGGCACTGCAATAAAAGAGGAACAATTTCTGAACAGAAGTTTTAAGCAGAGCTGATGATCAGCTGAGGCAGCTGTCAGTTCTTGGAACGGGGAGTAGAGAGAAGTACTGAGCAACTGCTGAGATGAATAGCAAACAAAAAGTGTTCACACATGTTAGAGTCAAGAAGAAAAGAGAAATATACTTTAAAAATTACAGTAGAAGAAAAAAATACCTACTGATTTACCCAAATTCATTCATGACAGTCTAATTTCCTAAAAAAATAATTCATGATTCTTATGTTGCTACTCAGGATTACAGTGTTGTCTATATACCATTCGGTAGGAAGATATTTCTAAACTCTGCTGTACTGAACTGGAAGGGTCATGACCTTTCAGTGACAATGTTGGCAGACCTGACTCATTGCAATTTCATCCTGATATTTACATATTCACATATTCACACATATTAAGTCATTTATACAAGAATTCCCATACACTGCTGTAACAGATTTCATGTGCCAATCCATTCCTCTCAGAAGAAAATTCATATCCTAGCTCAGTTTTTAACCTGATACAGAACTTGAAAATAGATTAGGTACGGAGATCTGGTCAGTAATCTCAGCAAGCAGTCACATTATTTGCCTAAACAATGCCATCTGACATTCAAAATAAACTGGTTTATCCTGGATATTCTTCTCTTAAACTTAATTTCCTTTTATTGTGTGTTAAATGTTTGCACACATATACACACCTCACATGCACCTTTAGGCATATCTAATGGGTTTTGTGGTTTCCAAGGACTTTGGTTTGAAGAAACCCTTGGATGACCATTTGTGCTGTTTTCATCATATTCCTTCTCAAATGTCTGTCAGGCTTAATTTTGACATCACCTCTTTTGTCCTGTGCACTTCAGGGCAAAATTTAAAAGAAACCTGAGAAAACTTTGTCATCAAAGTCTAAGAATGAGGTAAGTAGTATACAGCAAGACATCCAGTGTGGAAGTGGGAAATCAGACCTCCCTGATCAGGATCGTTACAAGTATAATGCTATCTTAGTTTTAATCCAGCCTTTAGTCGAAGTCTCAATACATTTTTAACTATCTGATGCTACTGAACTGACTTAATGACAGTTTTGTAATTTGCTCACTATTGTGAGTTTGCTCTCAACATGATTAGTAAGCAGTTACATGCAGTATTTTCTAAGTTTATCTTACTTTAAGAAAGACCCAGAATGTGTGTTACAGAACATTCAGATTTCTTGACTCTTCCATTACTGAGAAAAGTTGTGCCTGAGATGTTGCATCACAGGGGCTTGAATTTATACTTACCACTTTTGTATCACAGGATCATACCTGCTATTTTTGTGAAAATAGAAAGGAAAAAGTAAAATAATTTAAAATAATACTGTTCTATTCTTTCTCTCTCCTGTAAAGAAAAATAAGAGCAAAAGATAAAAAAAATAGAGGAAAAATTCCTAAGCAAAATCCTGTAGTGTAAATTGTGGTATGGTAATTTAAGGAGCTGATGAGTGAAAGTTGGCTAGTTTTTCTTCAATTTAATCAAAATATACATCGTATATTCTGATACAAATGCTTTGAGCTATTTTTGCAGCCTGACATATCCCAGCTTCCCCTGTACACCTCTTTGTCAGCATAGCTCTTTCTTTTGCCTTGTGGTTTGCTGATATTTTGGGGAAAATAGGGAGTTTGCTTTACAATATGAAGATATTGTTCTTCCAGTCTTAAGTAGCCAATGATATGATCTATTTTTTCTCTCTTATCTGAGGGCTCTAAGCAAGTACAACTCTAGAATGTGTTAAAAGATTAAATTGTACTCTAGATCTGCAGTGAATTATAAGCGACTGGTGAAATACCCTCATTTTAGTTCTGACACGTAATTAAGGGTTGGTTCCATCAAGGAAAGTGAATGTAAATAGATGTATATGCATCTGTGCACCTTACATGTATTCTCAAGGAACTCTTTTTAGATTACTGAGAAAAAGCAAGGCTTTACTAATGCTATTAAGTCAAAATTTGAAACAAAACCTAAAACATTGGCTTTTTTCTCTTCTGACTCATGGAACCCTAGAACCGATAAATTCCAGTTGGGGAATATATTAGCATATGTAGTGCCTGCCAAAATTGTTTCTGGGACCTCATAACAAACCAGTCTTTTAAAATAAGTTCTTCATGTGTCATATTGAATGGTTTTACAAAAAGAAGGGAAGATACACGGGAAAGTGGTACAATAATTGAAAAATGGTTGGGTTTTTTAACCCTGAACATTTTTATCATCAGTCTGCCTCATCACCTCTAAAATTAAGCAGCAAGATAAACAAATTAATATCACAAATACATCTAAGACTAAAGACATAGTACACAAAATTTTCAAGAGGAATTCCTTCCTCTCAATGCTACTAAGTATTCCGTTTTTTAGGTATAGTAATAAAGCTGAAACAGAATATGTAGCAATGGAAAAGTCAATTTGTTAATTTGAGACAAATTTGGTGCTTGATTTTAAAATGCAGAAGGGATTATGACGTAGAGTTTTCGTTGAAAATAATAACATTGCTCTCTTCCCAGAGATTTCATAATGTCTTCAAAGTTTAATAAACAGAATTGATGAAAGAGCTTCAGACAAGTTTATCTTCTTTTAAAATTTTTGGATAACAAAAAATCATTGAAATGTTGAAGTTTCCCCATGTTTGGTGGCTGAAATATTGGTATCTTTTGTATTACTGAGATCAGAATTTCATCTGTAAGTTATGAGGTTGCTGTAACAATATCTCTAGCATACATATTTTGGAGCTTTCCACATACCTATTCTGAACTATTGCCATAAGTTATAAAATTCCAGTCAATCCATATTTAAGAGTTTGTATATTTGAAATTTTTTTTGAAATTTTACAAAAATCTCCTTTAATAATCTCCTCTAAAAGTTTGTACCTACAGTCTTTTAGAACTATAGACTGCAATTAATACCAGAAAATCTTATATTAAAAAAACAAATTCTGTAACTTTGTAGATCTTATTAGTTTTGCAGTATTCCCAAGTTTATGCCTGTTCAATACTATTTTTAGCACACATAGGCAGAATAAGATGTAACAGCCATGCATTATTTAAAAGTCGTACCTTGACAAGTGATGACAATTGAGCATGACAATTTTGGAGATTCTTATTTGTTAAGATTTCACCATAATCACTTCTTAGACTTCTTCCAAAATTCCTGTTGAATAATAGTTTGAAGCAGCTCAGCATTAGTACTTTATTAAACTAGAAAATTCCTCCCCAAACCATCTGGGCTGGCAGGTGTTCATCACCAGATCTAGGTTGCTATGAGACAAGATTTGCTTATACTAATTAGTCACGTAGCATGAAACTCCAATTTTGCTCATTTGAAACAACTTATGTCTGCAAGGGCATATTACCAGTGCCTGTAAAGCTCAAGGTGTAAGACCCAAGTTAATAATGTCAGAAAAAGAGAAGACAGGGACTACTCATACATGTAAAACCTTCCAGGTTTGCCCCTAGCTCTCTGACCCATGGAAAATAGCTTATTATGAATGATGTGTTAGTGTTTGCCTCTGTGACACAGATGAAGCCACAAGGCCAGGTCAGTCATTCTGTTTAACTAACAGAAATTAGGAATGTATCTCTGAGTTGGAGCCATTGCCATATTGAATTTTTCTCCTGAGGACCTTCCTAATGCTTTCAGGCCTGGGAGAGGAGAAGACAGGAAATACTATGCAGTTCAAATACTCAAGCTATGATTTTTTTTATTATTTGTATTGTAATGAAGCCCAGAAGATTAAGGGAAGGTTAATATAGAATTCAGTAGCCAACATTATAAACAGCCAATAGACTTGCTGCGGAATTTTCCATATTAGAGCTAAAATAACCAAAGGATAAAATTGAGACAATCTAAAATCATCATAATTTGAGATAAATTCAGGCAATATACTCTCCAACCCTGGCACATTCTAAGTAAAAGACGATTCCAATTTTGAATCAAAAACTTCCCCACACACTTGCTCGCAAATACTCTATATAACCATCTAGACTCTTAGTGACTGTAAGCCACATCAAAATTCAAAGACAGACTGGAGGAGGTATGCAAGCACTGATTATCTTTCCATCCAGCTGAAGACCCTGAAAAGGGATTGAGTTCATTCTAAAGAACATTTGTCCAGGATTTCACAATCATGGTAGCTTCATTCAAGTCTGTGACCACCAGAGGAGGCAGCATAATGAATAATGTGATTCAATAGTTTCACACACAACTTCTTATGCCTGTGTCCAGGGGTTCATACACCTATTTTTCTTTAATACAGTAAGTGTAAAAGTTTCTAAGAGACTAGAATATAGGCCTATATATAGAGACTCTCTAACAGACTATATCCTCAGGCCACTGGTATATAGTTCAACACAGTCTTCCTTATCAGATTTTTTGCCCCATAAATCTTATAGGGCTTGCAGAAGTGCCTTTGACAGGGAAACGGCAGATCGTCACAGTCTTACCCATAACTGGACAATACTGAAAGTGAGGAATTGAGTCCCCATTGAGTCCATTGAGTCCCCATTACCCTTACCTAATACCATTTTTTCTGGGTATTTTCAAATTCTCAAAACAAAGTTATTTTTCTCTTCAATGCTTGTATGCCTGTACTGACACCCAGCTAAGAGATTCCTAGTAAGCAGCCTTTATTCAACTGCCAAGGCATCAGAGATCGCCTTAGACACATTCTTTGCCTACCCTTTTTCATTGTCTTGTTGTAGTTGCTCCATGCTAAGCCTGCAGGAGCACTGAATCCCTCTTTGAGGATCCTGCTGGATGCTAGAGGACTGAGCCGCATGCTGCTAAAATTAAGTCAGATTCAGTAGCAGCATCTATATCTCCTGAGGTCATATATTCCAGGTACCTAATTAGTTCAAATAGCATAACAAAATATTTGTTTTGAAGTCAAAGTATTTTTTTTCTCTTCCATCCGTGTCCTGTTGATTTTATGTATACTCAACACCACTTGTTTGGACCAACTCCAGGTGTCGTAGGAGAAGGTGACTCCAGGGAGTTGTAGCTTCCCCAGTGATTAATACTTAATTATATCTGTTCTAGAAAAAGCATTCATCTGGTTTAATTAGTATATAGGGGCTCAGATTATATTTTCCTTTCTCTTGGTGGCACACAGCCACCTTGACAACAAAGCAATTTTAAAAAATTACTGTATTTAATGTGAGATACCAGCTTATGATGAGCACAAAAATCTATTAGACTTTTAATTCATAATGCTAGTAAGCAACAGACAGCTTTCTACAGGACCAGGGATTTTTAGTGTGCAGTTATGCAGTTTTTATCTTTTTTTCTCTGACTGGACTGTAGGCTGGTATTCATTCAAGATGTTACTGGGGACCATCTCCAACTCTGTCTAAATTGGCAAGTCATAAGGATAAGAGAAGTGGATCCTCAAGAATGAATCACATGATGCTAAAGACTTGAAATCCATATGTGTTTTGGAGGTTGAGATATGGCTGTTAGAAATGGTATATTTTATTTCACAAAATTCTAATACCTGACTGAGGGTGTAATTTTGAATGTCAGTGCATTCATCAATTTTCATTGTCCCAAAATACTAAAAGGCTCAAAACTCCAGTTAACAATGATCAGTGAAACTACTGGAATTCTTGCAGATCCTCTCTATTTCAGGTTGAAAAGAAATGGTCTCTCCTGTCTCCCAACCTTTAAAGTTTTCAGAACAAAAAAAAAAAATGTTGAAAAGAATTTAAAAAATAATCCCTACAGCAAAAACTGTTGTGGCAAGAGATGAAGCCATGTAAAGTGTCCCACTCCATTGTTGAATGAAATAATTTGCCTGGAATCATTAAATTCTTATTCATTCATGCAGCAAGGAAACTGAGAAATGTGCTGATTCAAGGGAAATTTGATTATTTCATAGGCGTCCTTCTTCAGCCAATTAAGAAGAAGCAAAATCTGGTGCTGTCTTGATATGGGGGACATATGAAGGCATTTAATTTCCTGGTAGCACAAAATTATAAATTGAGAAGGAAAAAATATAAAAAATAAACCAAATTTATCCTGACATTTTTTGCTGAACCAAGTACTCAATGTTTTTCTTTATAAGGTTAGTGAAATGTAAAACGCTGTATGGATATTGTGAGAATAACATAAATTATTGGCTTCTTATTTTAACTTACCTGCAGTTGTGAGATTGATAGTTATCCCACTGCCACTGCTGTATATGCTTTTTGTTCTTTATTTTTGTTCACAGGAAAAAAAGTTATCTGCAATTTGTACACAGCATAGTACAAACTGGTTTTCTCCCTCTATACCTGCCTTGGGTGCTTTGAAATGCATGAGTTACAACAAGACAAGGAAGTTAGTTTTCCAAGCCACTGAACAATCAATTAAAATGAGTAAGGAGGAGGAATATGAGTATCCTTTGCACACAAAGGTCTTTTGCTGGAGAGCATTTGTTCATCAAACAAAGAGTTCACCATGTAGTTGGATAATAAGACAATTTGGAATACTGGACATGGCTCAACATGAGCTCTGTATAACTGCACTTGTGCTGACACAAGGTAATGAGCTTCCCAACTAATCCAACCAAAGAGCTGATGAAAAGGAGAAATAGCACAAACAACTCTTTTCTCAGGAGGCGCAAAACTAAGAAGAAAAGAAGAAAAGCGGCCATAGAAACAGAATAACACTATTTCTGACTTGTGCAACATCCTTCCAATATTATGAAGGCTGTTGACTACTTTATCACACTGTCTTCCTGTGTTCTCATTAGCATCTCATCTTCTGAAGTGCAGGTCACTTAATTCCAAAATAGTAATTTTAAAAACAATATTTGTAACTTTTAAACAAAGTTTTCAAGTTAGAATGACCACCTTTACAATTTATTTTCCGAGATGTGAGTACCCATCACTGTAGGCACCAAAGGGCAAAGAAATACTGCATTTTCTATTGTCCTCTTAGATGTCTTCAGGCAAACATCTTTTCTATCTGTTAAATCAAAGTTAGACACAGCCATGAAGCTGAGATGCTCCGTATGTCCAGAAATAACCTGTCCAGACAGCTGTCAGAAAAGGAACTAAAAAGAAAAACTTTCTTTTCATTCTTTAGTAATGAATACATAACCTAGGGCTTATCTTAACTATTACTGACATAGACCAAGACAGCGTGTGTATGAAAATACACATACATAACCACCCAAGGCAGGAAGAAAGAGCAGGTGCTGAAATAGTTACAACCACAAGAAAGATGAAGGAGATGGTGTGGTGGATGTCGCAAAGCTTCGAGTGGGCATAGAACACTGGTTTTGCATAACTAAAAGACTAACGAAATGAGGAGACTGGAAAAAAAAAAGTTCTGACCTAAAAGATGGAAAGAGAGAGAAAGAGAGAAAGAGAGAGAAAGAGAGAACCAAAAAACCCTCCAAAATATCTAGAACATGAACCTGAAAAATAAGCTGACAAAAAATATACCTAGGAGTTTTGGATAATTTTATCAGAGAAAAAGAATGTAATGGTAAATTAATAGAGAGGATGATAAAAAAAATTAATTTTTATTTATAACCCTAATAGTACCTAGATACAATATGCTAAGCTCCGTCAGCCACCAATTTATTGTGGCAATATTTTTATTTAGCATGATTTATTTTATGTTTATCAAATGTTAAGGATGGAAACTCTTCTAATAACTCTCTCTTAAATATTAGTCAGGTTTGGAATTGTAAGCACTCAAAATTTAAGAAAAGAGGACAGTTGTTTTCAGATGTTTAAATCTGTGAGATCAACTCAGAGGTGTTTTTTTCCCCCTTGGTGTTAAATGGAAAAAAATTGCCCTTATTTTTTCTAGATCTTTAACCTCAATTTTGCTATGAAATTCCAGAAGCTTTTGAGGAGGCAAGTAAAAAATTAACATGAAAATATTAATACATTTTAATTACATTATATTAATAAATTATAATTATATTTTAATTTTTGCCATGGT
>VXBC01009130.1:81756-180566 GCA_013399945.1 Ploceus nigricollis | reverse complement strand
ATTAAAAATGTGAGGGAATCCACAAACAAAAAAACCAAAACCACAAACAAGATGATAAATGCAACAGGACTTGTTTTATTCTTACTAACACAATTTGCAGGATAGCTCTCTTAGTAGTTGTACTAGCTCTGTCCCTGGGTAAGATTTTAAAGGAGAAACCAACTTCAGTACAGTATATTTCATTAACAGGACCTGTCATTCATAGCTTCAGTAAACACTCTTTTGTGTAGCAGATGTTCTCTAGATGCAAAGTCTCCAGAGAGATTAATTAGCAATTGAATGCATTAATGAATGAATTCCAGCTTTCATCTGCCCTAGTTCATGGATAGATATCAGTATTGCAACTTCCTATGGAAATTTACAAGAAAACTTTGGGACCCTGTCATCTGTTCTATTTCTGTTTCCCCTTTATATTTTCACCTGGAACTGCATAGAAAAAAATTACCATAACCACAGACACTCAGTTGTATAATTGGCTAATCTGGATGGAATGTTATTTTTTTATATTCAGATTCAGCAAGCCTCTTACAAAGCTTATCAAAATCATATATGAATTCATTACCTTGTAGTACAGAAACTTTTAAAATAAATAGAAAAAAACCCACATTTATTCTGCAAACATGTACATCTTTTTTACAAAGAGACATTATCAAAATGCAAAAAAGAAACATTACTCAAATGTAAATCTGAAATATACTTTCATAAATTATTTTCAGGAACAATGCGGAACATAAATATAACAATCAAAGGCTATATCTCTATGGACTTATAAAACATTTGATACCTGCAAGAGAACTCCATAGCAAAATGTGTTCATTTCACCCCACTCTTAAATATGGTGTATAAAATTAAAAAAAAACCCACTAAATCTGTGGGAGAAAAATCTCTTAAAAAACATAATCTTAGCTCTTTTTTTATTTTTTTAATACTTACCTGTTCAAAATCAAAATGTTTTGTGTAGTTGTGAAAGCCAGATTAATGTTTACAGAGGAAATTTTCTAATTTCCCAACAAAGCTTCACAACAGATAGTAGACTTCCATTGTATGCATGCAAGTATTTCCAATCGCTCCTAGAGAACCACCTTCTTCCATTTTAAAAGTCATCAGAAGTGTCATCCCAAAGGCAGGTGAAGACTGAACAGGTTTCTTGATAGCAAGCATGTAGAACGCATTGCTTTGCATTAAAAAAATCACAAATGCACCCTATTACACCAAATACAATTTTCTTCTTCATCTCCTAGGAGGCTTTGAAGATGATTCCATTCCTATAAATTTCAGAGACATGTCAAATTATACTTTTCAATACAATAACTTTGCTTATTCAAGTTCAATACAGTGACTTTCAGGAACCTTTATCTTTGGCATAATCTGTATCTCTTAAAATTCTACGATTAATTAAGGCACATTTAATCACATTTAACCACAAAATTGCTGGTTCTTAATGAAATGAGGTTGCTGGAAAAGTTGTACTATTCTACTATTATGACTTCTAATGTCAGTGGTTTTAAAATGGAATTAAAATTAAATTTCAACAAGTTTGACAATGCACATTGGCACACAGTGCAAGCATTGCTGCAGATAACCACAGGAGTCTGTTTTAGGAACTGGCACGTGATTCATCTTTGGGACATGCAGTAAAAGGCTAGTATTCACAAATATCTTCTCCGAGTTTTTGATATGGCTGTGGGAAATTATTAAGTTAAAAACACTTATCTCTCTCATTTTCCTTTGTAAATAAAGACAGCATATAAACAAAGGCTTTCCAAGATTAAGTGAGATGTGTTGACTAATAGTGTCATTAGTCCTTCACATTCCACATGCCTGGACTTGAAGAATATATTTCTGATTATAAACATGCAGTCTCTTAAAGTAAAAATAAGTAGAGTTTACTCAATGGAGTAACTCAATAGCGTTAGAGCACCATTGAATCACTGAGCAGTTGGCAAATTGACTCAAGAAAGTTTGACTTTCATAACTCACTATGACAATGGAAATTTCTGTGGGATTTTTCCCATCACATATTTGTGACAATATTATCACACCCAATTCTGTACTGAGAAGCATGTTCATCTAATTCTAATTAATTCTAATTGTGAAGTGTCCCATTAGGTAACATGACAAAAGATGGCCCCCCACACAAGAGAAACTTTAGTTTCTGATATTCAATTAAACTAATGAAGAAATGCAGGATGAATTTCATATAAACTTTTAGCAATAAAGACAAAACTTTTTTACGTTATTCATAGTAATTTCTGATATACAAACACTAGTAAGGTAATATTGACCACAATTTTCTGCATTATTGAAAACCATACTTACTAAGATAAAAATTACAGAATTTGTTTTGCATTGCTTTCAGCTTTAAGGAGCAACTTTCTAGAAGGTGAATTGGAATTCTTGCATCCAAGAGCAGGTCATTATCTTAAAACGAACAAACAAACAAAAAGGAAAAAAGAAAGGATGATCCTGTGGTTATACCCTTTTGTCTACTGGACATGTACACAATACTAATCATTATAGAAAAAGAAAAAAAATATTAATTAGGTGACTTACAAAGGTCCAAAGTTATCACTGAAATTAAACTGTATACAGCAGCTGCTTACATGACAAGGTTTTTTGCAGATGCTTTTTGATATGAGAGTTCCTCTGATTTCTGCACACCTGGTTTTGATGCATGCATCTGGACATGTGAAATTGACTTTTACCTAAGCATCAGTGAATTCTAAAGACTACAGGAATAATCTAAAGGTCGCTGGAGTTGTACACTGACACCTTTTCCTCATGTCTAATGATAATAACAGGAATCAGGCATTCATGAATGGAAGGCGCAGGTTCTTGATAGTACGCGGTCTACACGCCACAGTGATTAGACTCTCACAGTATTAAGTGCATATTTATTTCTCTACCTTGAAGGGAAATGGAAAGTTCTAAAATTATATTTCTGTAATTTCTGTATTTCTTACAGAAAAAGGTTTAGTAGTCTGGATAGCCTCCTCCTCAGGAAATAGTATGAAAAATGGCAGTTTAATTGTTAGACTACTGACTGTCTTCAATGTTACTAAGCACAAGTCCTCAAGCCCTTCTTCAGTTTGCTTTATACTGCTATTGAATGAACCAACAGCAATAGCAACAACAACAGCAACAACAATAAAATACTGGTAGACCAAAATCTAAGTGTTCTTTTGGCAGGGAAGGTTTAATATAAAATGATAGAATTTTTTTCTCATCTACTGCCTGCAAGACAAGGATCTAGCATCTCAGCAATTACACAGGAAAGAGATAAAACATTCTTAGTCACTAGATAGTCTTTCTGCTGGAAGTTAGGGAGCTTTCTTAGCATGCAGAACTTTGAATCCTAGTTTCCCCTGGAATGCTGAACCAGAGTATCACTCTCATTAACAACCGTTTAGGTAATGTGAAAAGTACAAGCAAACCCCAAACTTCTTTTAGCATTTCCATAAAAAACAAAAAACAAAAACCAACCAAACAAAAAAACCCCAAAAAATAAAACAAAAACCAAAAAACACCACAACACTAAGGAGACCCCCAAAACCCCAAAAAAACCCCAGAAAATTACAACAACAGCAGCAGCAAAAACAAACAACCAAAAAAAAAAACCCAACAGATACACTCCAAGTAGCAATACTATGAATTTCAGGCTCCAGTTTCTAAGCAGTAGTTTTAATACTTGAGGTACAGTACAGAGTGGTGCTCAGTAGCCTGATGAGTAGCTCCGAGTCTGATCATAACTCTGGAAAGGAAGAAGGGTTTAAAGGCACAGTAACTGCCTGTTTAACCTGAAAGCACCTAAACATTTAATTGGATCTTGTCTAATAAGATATTTGCAGGACAATTTTCTAACAGGTAACCATCTCTGCTTACACGTAAGGGACAAACACAGCAGAACAAAAATTGGTACTGTCTTAACTGATAGGTTGCTCAAGTTACTATACTATTTTAAGAAAATTATTTTTCTTTTCCATTTCATTCAGCACCAAGTGGAGATTATTTTATGCTTTGACTCTGAGAAAAAGTGTTATTTAATAATTGCCAGTACTAATTCCTGGATCATGCGTGTTTTCCTTGATGGTCTCCAGATTGAATGCTTTCACCTTTCCATTCATCCACACACTAGTTATAAGATCTGACAGGATCACAATACACAGTCATATGGCTGCAGGGCAAATAAATTAATATTTAACACCTATGAAAGGAATTTATTTTTCATTGTAACACTAAATTTTACAAATACAAGTCAGAAGATTCTGCAGACACTCCATAGCACAAAAATGAGGTCCTACTCACGTGATAGAACTTGGTAATATTCTCTCAAACTGGAAAAATAGTCCTGAGGCCAGGGCAAGAGCTCCTGCCTCTGGCTGGGGCATTGGAGTCTGCCCATCCTGGCATTTCTATGCTATTTCTTTGTCAAAAAATGGGTCTTTCAGCACCCCATGAGGTTAACATAAGCAGGGTCTGCAGAAGCACTCTAAGAATCGTGGCACAAAACCTCCATTTTTCTTCCACTCCTTCAAACTGAGTGAGATACAATTACAGGTGAATAGGTAAAGGTTTAGAAGTCCTTTTTTTCACAAATTTGAAATCTCATTATCATTTCACAAATCACTTTGGCTAACAAGTACAGATATATCTGTGTCTTATCCTTTACACACTGTCTTCTTAGGTTAGTTAAAAGAAGAAATACAGTTTGTAAATGTAATATTCTTTTCCTATCTTCAAAGTAATTTTCTCAATCCCATCAAACACAACTAGTGAGACTGCATTTCTCAAAGTAAATAAAGATTTTATATTTTAGAGTGCATGTGGAACCCTGCTGGGACAGAAAAGAGTGCTTCTAGAAATACTAACATTCTTTTTTGCCTCTATTTTACATTAGCCCATTCCTTGAAGTGTCAGATAAGAACAGATATTTACAGATTTTTAACTAGAACTTTTTTTTTAAATAAACTCTTCAATTCTGGCATATACATACTTTACCTGTATGCCATGATGTATTCTTAAGTGTTTTATGTTCTTACTAACATTTAAAAGCAAAAGCATTCAGATTCTATTAAATATGTATATGTCATTACATTGATCAAAAGTTTCAGGGTCTCATTAGAGTCAACAATAATAATTAAGAAGAGAAAAAGAACAGTTAAAAACTCCATAAAAGAAGTAAAAAGAAAAACAATCTTGAAATATAATTATAGACTTAAGATTGAGCAAATAGGTGAGAGAAGATGAAGCATAAAGCAACAGCCATTTTTATATAACTATCGTTCACTAGAATTAAAGCAATAACCTGATCTCTTATTAATTAATTAGCTGACAAAAGGCATTTTACACTGAAAGTATTTTTGTGTAGGAGATGTTGCTTAGGTTTTTTTTGAGAACAACATCCAAGATAATGTTCCATCATTCATACTAATCATAAACATAGGTCATCTCACAATGGGTTATTTAGAAATATTTGTTTCTTTTTAAATAAACAGTATAGTTCATTCACATGTTATTCTGTAATAATTTCAGATTTAATTATTTCTGATTATTACGAAGGGAAAGCAAATTGTACTTTGTAAGCACATATTCCCTTAAGACATACAAGGATTAATTTATTACTTATATTTTTTGCTTTGAATTGTATCAGTTACGAGGGGTGATGCAAAGACCAGTGATGGGGAGCACTTTTCAACTGTTAGTGCAGAGATTCGAGTTCAGTACATGGATGGCAGTTGCCCTTATTTTATTTTCTCTAACCCCTCAACCCTTGTCCACACTGCAGTTATTTATATGTGCCAGTGACAAGTGAGAAAGAATTAGGAACAAGTGAAAACAAAAGGTTCTTTATTCCCTTTGAATTTGTAAAAGTGGCTGAAATGAATTCGGTGATTTGTCTTTTATGATGCCCCATTCGAAAAAGAAAAGAAGAAAACACAAGCAACAAATAACCACAAGATCTCCATACCCTATAAAACATCACTTACTGCTGAGAAAATAATTTCAGTGGGACAGAAGATCTAGAATTTTGTAGCGGAAGATGCATAAGAATAAACTGAGAAGAAAATTAGTGACTAGAAAAAAACCTTGCAACTAAAAAATTAAAGATCTTGAGTCCGATTTGAAGATGTCTATATGAGTCAATTCCTGTATTGTTTTAAATTTATTTGATTATTCTCTTATACTTGATTCAGCAGAATCTGATTCTTAACAATGACCAGGAGGAAACAACAATTACCATTACTTCTCTTTCACATCTGAGATACTGTAGTAAAAACCAGCACATACTTGTAGAGTTTTAAAAATGAAGTTCAAAAACACAGAAAAAAGAGGTGACAGGAAAGCATACCGACATGACTGGGAGAGGAGGAAGAATATTGCAAACTGGAAAAGATTGAAAAAAAGTCACACAGATTCTGGTAATTTCCTTCGTGACTGAGACTAGATAGGGTGGCAAGCCATTTTGGTTTTCTTTCTGTTCCTCATCAAGGCTGACCCAATCTCACACTTAGTAATTACATCTCTTTTATCAGAAAACAAAAGTGCATCTTTGAAGTGAGACTCCAGGAGCCAATTAGGCAGATTAGTTTCAAAACACACAGGATGCAGCAGCTCTCATTTATTGACTCTTGGATAGCTGTGCTAATGGTTTTGTCTCTAAATCATCAATTTATTAGTTCTCTTGCAGCTACTCTAGTTTTTAAAAATGTAAGGAACTTGATTAGCTACCCCAGCCTAGCTGGAATATGTGGGCTGACTATCCAGCTGTATCATCTGTTGCTCAGTTTAAAAAAAGAGGACAAAGTCAGTGAAGTGGAGTGTCAGCTCAAAGTCCAAGTCTAAATGTTCCTAACTGTGATTGCTTTAATTGGCTTTATCAACAGAAATTTTCTCTGTAAACAACGTACTGTTTATCCAAGATAGAGCCAGCAACACTGTTAGAAAAGGTACATATTTTTCTCTTACTACATGGAAGTGATGAATGAATTCTAGCTTGATTTATTTTTTTCAAAGCTTTTCATTTCTGTATTTTAAATTTCCATACCATGTTATTTGTAAAAAGAGAAGGAATCTACAGCCATCCCTTTCCCTGGTAGTTATGGACAATAGTAAGCTTGCTAACAAATAGTAGAATTTCAGTTTAATATTTCAACAGGAATAAGTAAGTATATCATCATACCATACCATATCAGATCATATCACGTATCAAATATCATATTTTCCTCTTGGCCTGTTGAATATTAGTATTGAATCTAGTTAAGGTCAAGAAAAAACTAAGAACTAAAACATGATGATCTTCAATAAATACAGAGCAATGTGAAGGTTACTACACCATTTCCATTGTTGCTAACATTATAGGGAAAAATACTACTAGACCAAATTTCTGTTATCACATTTGTGCTGGTGATCACTGTACTATGAAATCCATGAGACAGTTCCTGAAGGGAGAAAAAACAGTTCAGGAAGACTGTTCTTTGCAAAACATCATCAGGGTCGGGGTTCTGTGAAATATAAATTTATGAACTTTAGCCTGATCAAGCCCTACCCCAGGGGTAAACTGGGTTTGTAATACTGAATTCTACTGCTTGATAAATAAATAGGACTTAACAGACTTTTTATTTTGATAACTTTGTTGATTTTTTTTATTGGTGACTCACAAAAACATTTTATTTTATTTATAATGAAATCTGAACACTCTGAAGAAAAACCATATCTCTCAGAAAGAAAATTAGGGTAAAGGAAAGGGAGAGGGAGAAGGACAGGGACACATAGAGGGATAGGGACAGGGACATATATTCCACAGTCACAGTGTTCAGGAGGAGACAGATATCTTGAAAAGAAAGTTACTTAGAGCTCTGAGGACAGCAGAAATCCAGTTCTAGAATTTGTGACAACAAACAGAAAGTGACTTGATGTGTTAAATGGCTGATGTATCAAATACTAGCAGTATACTAGTAGAGAGATATTTCCAAATCATGTAAAAGTTCAGTTACACAATACATCCATAAATATCCATTAAGTTTATTGTTAATAGAGTTACAATATCAGGTCTATCATGTAGGCAATGGATTTCTAGTGAAAATGTTCAGTTTAGTTACAGAGCTCACAGGGATTAGGAGCTCCATTTATTTTCTTGAAATGCTTTCCACTATGACTTCTTCAAACTTCATAAAACCTGTGCTGTAAACTTTCATCTTTTTCTTGCTAGCTGGGTGTAATTATTATGTAGGACAAAAAAATTTAAAAATAAATAACATTGTGCTTGTGCTGTGCAGAATTGTAGTAATAGTGCTGATTTACATCAGGCAAAGATCAGAGTTCTCAAATGCCATTACTTAATCAAGCTATGAATCCAGTTTTACTTGGCTTTATTTTTACTTAAAACATGTGTTGATCTTCTCTGTATATATTCAATCACTTTCACAGTTTAGCATGTGACATATCAAATCCTCTCATTTTTTCTCAAATTATTTATGACAAATTGACAGCTCTTAGCACCAGGCTTGTAGTGCTTTATATGATGTATGACTTAAACAGTGAGTTCCTCAAATGGTCAAATATCAGTTGATATAGCTCTTTTATACAGCAGTCAAATCTCATTTAATTCTGGGAGGGTAATCTTAACTATTTCTTGCATTCTGTCAGCAATTTTTTTCTCCTCATAGTGTTGCATACAAATACCTATGTTGAGTGCAAATATCTTTCAGAAATAAGCCAAGAAACTTCATGGAAACTGCTTTGCTTCTGGAGTGGAAAGAAACTCTTACATCTGAGTCATGACTATGACATTTTCCATAATGCTGTGGAAAAAACGCGGATGATTACTTCCTTTGCACAGGTATTTACTGCAGTACAATGGGCAGCACACCAGAAGACCAGGTTAACAGAGAGGGTCAGAAGGTTGTAGATAGCCATAAAATTGAAAATTCTCAGATCCTTAAGAGATAAAGAGTTGCTTCAGCACATTAACCTAGTCTTTGATGAGCCTTTTTTTTTTTAAATGCATATAGTTTGCTGTACTTTAGTACACCTCTTGAAACTACTTTAAAAGATGTAGAGAGTCCCAACTGGATGTCTTACAAGAAGACTTGTATTACTCTTTAAAGATTTAAAACTAAATTTCTATTCTCCTGAACTCAATTCTAAGCTGCAGTTTTGAAGTTTGAGAAGGCCAAAGATGCCTTTCATTTCTTTTGTGAAAGTATGGATTTCATGAACAGAGCAGCAAGTATGCTTTTTGACTTTACACAACTTTGATTGCCAGAACATTTCAGGGCCATTTCTTTAATCTTCTGAGAAGATTCTCTTGATGACTCAGATTATAAAGATAGATCTCATTTACTGATCCGTGCAAGCAGATGAAGTTTCTGACACTTTCATATGTAATCTTCCTAACAGAAGAACTTAAGTAGATGAAATATAAAATAGACAGTTAATT
The DNA here is from genome assembly GCA_013399945.1 of Ploceus nigricollis. NCBI lineage: Eukaryota > Metazoa > Chordata > Aves > Passeriformes > Ploceidae > Ploceus > Ploceus nigricollis. Next base: position 171,127 of record VXBC01009130.1, on the reverse strand, counting down.
ATGAATGTAGAAAAACTGCCTGAATTAAATGAGGATTGTTCCCTATGAGCAGAAAAGCTTCAGAAGTTGAAATATGAAACTTTTTTAATGATTAATGTTTTAAATTGAAGGGAATCAAATGGAAATTCAGCTGAAAGTTACCTGGAGAGCTCCATAGAAAGTGTATATTTAGTATGGCAGATTCTTATGGAACTTTGTGCATACATGCTAGGGAAAATGAAAGTGAAGAGATAAAAGCTGTATTCAGAATGGAGATTTTAAATTATTTGATTGGGAAGATAATTTTTTGTGTTAGTGATGAGTGAACTTGACTTACTCTTTTTACAACCCTATTTTCTTTAAATGTAAAGAGATCAGGAAAATAGCTCTGTAAAGTATTTGCTTACTGAAGCAAATTAATTATTTTAATGTTTGTATTTATGATATAGATACATATTTATATATACATAATATTCCTGGGTATTAATTTAAAAATTGCAATTCTCTGCAGTCACAGTCAGTTTCCAGAACTGCTACAGGCATAACAGCTGATAGATTTCAATGGTAAGATTTACCCAAAGAAATATATGCTGGTAGTTTCAAAGCTACTCCTGACATCTCCAGCTGAGAGCCATCAACTCATTTAAATCAAGTTGCAATCAAGCAAAAAAACCTGTTGAACAACTCTGAAACTTCCGGAGCTCCATGAAGACTCTCGGTTTTCATATGTATTCAGAAATTCAGTAAATCCAATGCTTTGGATGAACATCACAATAGGCATGTTCATTCTTGCTCTGTATTAAAAGCTTAACTGTAGAAGGCCGCAAACTGTCTTCTAAAGGTCTATTTTTTTCAACTCTTCTATAATGTAATTGAAATTATATTGTAAATAAAAACTGTCATTCAGAATTGCACCAAAGCAGGCATAAACTCTGCATTTAACCTGTAAGTCTCTGTCATGTACTGCAGCTGAAGTCAGGAGGGTAATTGTGATCTCCATTAGTTCATAAAATATTTCAGAAACACTATTGTTAACTGAATCAGATACTGCAACACTTTACACTTCATAAATCAGATCTTAACTAAGAAACAGAGCTGATTGCGTCCCCTGTGGATTACACTCATTGTTTCCTTTCTCCCTTCTTCCTTTTATTTGTGCTTTTGAAATCAAGGCTTTGGAGAACAACAGACTTGCTAATCCTGAGAGGACACTGTCATTTTCATTGTAGTGTTCCAACATGCAACTCATTTATGATTGTCTCACAGGCACATGTGGGTTGGAAAAGCTGAAGCAACCACAGCACATGGCTCTAGAAGACCTCCCCATTCTCTCTGCTCACCTAATAGTCTTACTAACAAACCTAGTTTGGAGTGCTGCTCATCAGTGCATACTCCTCACACACACCCCCCATTCAGAGCTGCTTTCAGGAAGATGCAAGTAGCAAAAATAATGTGGTTTAGAGAGCTATTTGCTTGTTGATGTGGATCAGCCAGGCTTAAGGATAGCCGAACAGAGATGGTGTGGATGATACTTAAACAGAGACAATCTGTTTCTCTATTTTAGGCAATCTGTTTCTCTATCTCGAAGCAAGTGGCTACTGTGACATAAATATTTCACTGAGTGACTACAACGTAATACGTAACAACCTGTCATGCAGTAGCAAAACCATATTGCAGTAAGAATACTACTCAGCAGTAGTCAGATATATTTTCAGTTAGAGACCATTTTGAGAGACACAACCATGCGTTTAGAAAGTCCCTGTGAAAGAAAAATGTGAGAGAAGAGCTAACGAGGTAAAGACCAGCTCCTAGACTCCACTTACCTGCTTTTAGCTTAGATATTATGCACATATTAATGGGAAAGCAGAGATTTTTGCCTTTTATGCATCTTGTCTTGAGACTAGGAACTATGAAAGAGTAATATAGTAATAAACCTCACCAAAAAAAAAAAAAAGCAGATGAATAGAGAAACATCTTTGAATTTATCTGATTTTTTTTCTGAACCATGAAGTTCTTTTCAGGCCAAAGGTGTTAGAAAGTGAGTAGCTGTGTTGTACATTTTCTTCAGGGACACTAGCAATTTCATGCTGAGAACTTATTGCCTGCAATTCTGTAACAGGGGAAGTGGTTTTTCAGCTGCTAAAAGGTGACATGGAAAACAGTATGTGTTCTGAAAACATAAAAATATTAGTGATCACTGATATTATCCCTTGAATTCATAGGTTTCACTTTTCTTTACTGAGGTCTGTAGCCATGACTTCTTGAATACTTAGAAAGGTAGGAAAATAAGCCTAGAAAGTTGCTTGGAAATTTCCTGTAATGATTCATAGTACAGACATGAAACAAATTTAAATTATCTTGCATTTTAATTTCTTTTTATTTATACTGTGATTCTACTCAAAAGGACAATTTTCTAAAGGTATAAGCTATCCTGTAAAGTACGTATAAAAAACCCCCCATTTTTTCAGGAGTGGAAGAGAGATCTATGGAGGTGTTCTTCTGTAATTTTGTTACAGTTGAAACTTATTTTTTGTTCCTTCCACTCAGCCTAAGATACTTCCAGCATGTGATTACTAAGAATTTTCCCAGTCACTTGTGTTGGTCAAAAAATTTTTGTCCAAGAACATATTTTTCCATAAAGTGATCAAACATTTCTTAGCAGAGAAACCCTCCTAGGGCACCCTTATGTGCAAGAATCTATTAACAAAGACCTTTGATTGATTCATATGAGTTTTTTCATGCTTTTGGTAAAATATATCAGAAAGAGAACTCCCGAAATTAAAAACCTTACCTTTTCCCTGTCTATTATGCTCATTCACACTTAAGCTTTCAAATGCAAAAGAGAGAACCACACAAATTATTTAGCCTAGAAGTTTTGTGATCATCCCTTGACAGGGTTTGGGGCAGAGTGAGGAAGAGTCTGGACTGTGTTTAAAACAGATACTTCTTGGTGTAACCCAGTGAGACAAGCCCCTGACCTGAGCACCTTGCAGCACTGAAGCAAGGCATTGCTTAGTGGTGTATTGTGGATGCTTAGCTGCATTCTGGAGAATGTGCAAAAAGTATGAGGCCACCAATTTCCACTCAGGCTCTACAGTCAGATCTCTTCTCAGCACTCCGGGGAAAGTGAGAGAAAAGTTGTGCTGGAAGCCCCGCAGTGACTGTTGCTTCAATAAACAGAAAACACATTGCTCAGTCTGAGGACACAGGTGTGGGAATAAGTTATTAACAGATACTCAAACAGGGGTTGTAAATGCCTTCAGGGTGATTCATGCTTGTTATTGATGCCCCACACCAACTGAAGTACTTAAAACAGTTCTCTGGTTGTAAACTCCTGTTAGTGTAATTCTTAAGGACAATTAAGTATATGTCACACTTTCAATACCTAGGACTACATACTTCTGCTAACAGCCCACTTGCAATCCTCCGGCAGATGCACTGAACCTCCAGGTTGCTGCTGTTACAAGCACAGAACTTAAAAATGAGATTTTAATATGTTTCCCTTGATTAATTTTAAGAGAAAATTCTTGCTTTAATAAACTTGAGTGGAACCCAGAATTAAGACTATTTAATGACACTGTTACTTGTGGGAATAACATTGCCAGAAAGATTAACTCCCTTAGAAAATAATTGCTACTTTGAGGCAATTTCTCATTTTCAGTAACCTTTTGTATCCAGATGAAACTTTTACGCCTCTGGGTTTGTGGATGAGAAGAAAAATACCTAGTTCTGTGAAGCATTTTCAATTAGCAGTGTGGCCTGGCAGCCAGGAGGCCAACCATGTCCTGGAGTGCATCAGGCACAGCATCCCCATCTGAACAAGTCTTGCTTTGCTCTGCACTGGTGTGGCCTCACCTTGAATATTGTGCACACTTTTGGGTGCTAAGGATATAAAGCTATTGAAGAGTGCTCAAAGAAGAGCAACAAAAATGGTGGAGTGTCTGGGCAGGAAGCCTTGAGTAGAGGCTGAGGTCATTTGGTCTGCTCAGCCTGGAGAAGAGGAGACTGAGGGGAGAGCTCATTGCCATCTGCAACTTGGTCATGAGGGGAAGAGGAGATGCAGGCACTGATCTCTGCTCTGTGGTGACCAGTGACAGAACATAGGGAAGTGGCCTGAAGTTGCCAGGGGATGTTTAGGTTGGGTATTAAAAAAAGGTTCTTTACCCAAAGGGTGGCTGGGCACTGGAACAGACTCCCCAGGGAAATGGTCATGGCACCGAGCCTGACAGAGTTCAAAAATCATTTGGACAACACTCTCAGGCACATGATGTGGGATGTCTTTTCCAGGGCTGGAACTCAATGAGTTGAACCTGATGATCCTTGTGGGTCCCTTCACGAAATTGTACCTCAAACAAATACAATAAATCCAATGTCAAAGTAAACACAAAAAAACCCAAATCTATGGATTTTATTAATACCTAACAACAAGGCCTTTTATTATTTGCAGTGGACATCACCTGAGTAAAAAGAAATAGATTATCAATGCCAATCTACTTTTTTTTCAGTCTTTTAAAAGCTGTGGGTATTATGACTTTTCAAACCAATGCATTTGCTGTGAGACACTTGGGGAATTGTGAATGAGGATTTTTGCTGTGCAAAACCAATTTTTTGTGTACTAGCAATTATTTTTACTGGTGTTCCTTCACTTTGCATAAAATATTTGATGTTGGAAGACATATAGTCCAGACAGTAAAGTGTCACTATGCAAACTAAAATGAAAGATGGCTCACTTCTGTGGCAGTAAAAAATATGAGTAGGAGAGAAACTCAGTCCTGCATCGCCAGCAGCTTTAGAAGAGGGAATCATGGGGTCATTCATGTCAGCCAGACCTGAATCTGTCTCTCAGTATGTCTGATGAATAATGTGATCACTGCTAAACTCTGTTGTTTCATAAATTGAATCCAATTTTCCTTTTACGTCCATTTAGAAGGTTCAAAATGGAATTGAAAAGCTTTGTTTTGTAATTAAGGCAAATAAGCACTTTTTCTGTGAGGGAAAAAAAACCCTCTTCATTTAATCCTCAACCATTTTCCCCCAATTATTCAATTCAGTGATTGAACTGAAAAACTATGATGCCTAACTGCTATTCATTTATCACTCAGGCCAAACTGGAATTGCAGTTATTAATCAAAGTATATCATGATGGTTGGCAAAATGAATCACTGTTCCTCCAAAATAAACTCTTTGTAAGTGAAAACTGATACCTGTATGATCTATCAAAAAATGTTGCCATTTCTTTTGGGACCTAGCTACAGCTTTAGGGTTCTACAGGGCTATTTCTGAAAATATTTATTTTGTCGAAAATACAAGCACAAACAAGTTAGCAATATCTGAACTAGATTATCTAAGATAAATGTTTTCTTTAAGTATTCAGTTAAAACTTATTTCAAAAGAAAGCTTTGAGAGTTTTGTTATGTTTTCATAACACATTTTCCTAAATATTTCACATGAATTTTGTGCTGAGAATTTAATACAAGTTTAATTAAATGCTTGTGTAGTTTGTAGGTCTTCATGAACTTTCATGAGGACAATAAAACAGAAACAGATTGTGCTGATGAACTTCTGCTTGTCTTAAATTAAGAAACAAGTAAAGCAGCATTAGCAAATTTTCCATTCCAATTTCATAAACATTAAAGTGTTCAAATAGACTGTGCACATTTCCAGCTTATGAAAAATGATATGAAGGGGAAGTAGGAACAGCCGTAAGAATTGACTTGAACTCTATATAGTTGATATACAAGGCATGAAAATTATTCTGCTGTCACAGTTTTTATACATATATGAACATATATTGCTTGATTAACTATGTTTACACAATTTCCAGGGGTAAAAATTTATAATTAAATTCTGAAAAAAAGAAATACATAAAAGAAAGAAAATTCATAGGTGTTTTTAATGAAACAAAATAAATCCTTGCATAGATATTACTCTAAAAAGCACTCAAATTAAAACTGATAATTTCCAGGCAATAAAACCTACTTTGATCTTAAATTGAATATTTGCAGGATTTTAGGATGATATCTGCAAATGCTGAGCACTATCTCCTTCAGACATGCATTTTGATTAATTTTTTCTTTATGGAGACTTCACAATTTCCAAGAAAATTCTCAGAGGTCCTTTTTATCATATAAGGTCCAAAGTTGGAAAAGAAGAAGGTTTTTTAGTGGTTTGGTCTTTTTTTTTTGTTTGTTTGGTTGTTCGTTTTTTTTTGGGGGGGGAGGGTTGTTTTGTTTTTTTGTTTTTCTTACTGATGTTGTTGTTGTTGGGAGATTTTACAACTGAGACAGTTTGTGTATGGGTGTTCACTCCTTCTGTCACACCCCCCAAAACTCGCCTCCTCTCCCTGAGCAGCAAGGTGAGTGTGTACAAACCTGGCCTCAGCTGATGAGCCTGTGGGCTGTGGCCTCCCCCACCACGAACCCAGCCAGAGACGATTTTCAGCACAGCTGCTGAGTTTGGCTTCCCCTGTGGATTCATTCTTCTCCCTCAGCCTTGTTTACTTCTTCGACCTGAGATATTTGGACAAAAGTACCATCTTTATCTTATCTCAAGCTCCCATCAGAGTCCAAATTCCTGTCTGGAGGCATATTCGGGGAGGGGTGACCTTCAGTGGTCAATAGTTGCTACAGGCGGACAAAGGTACTTCGATGATCTTAACAATGTTTAAACCATTAATCATTGTTTCAGGCTCTCACATTTGTATGATCAGTATCAGTGACAAAGTTAGGAGGAGAAGAACATATGAAAGAAGGGAAGTAACTTAATTACCTTCCAGGCCCATTTATTCTAAATTCTGACTAAATCCCAGAAAAGAAAATTATCTAAGATGAGTATTAGTTTTGAAAAATTACTTTAAATTCTCATATATTAATGTGAAATATTGATTTGAGGTAATTTTCAAATAATACATGAAATCTGTGATTATAAAATTTTAAACTGAATTCAAGACAGTACAGTTCCAGATGTTTTAAGATTCATTTATGCTAATTGATAAAATGTCCTAAAAATAGAAATCTGACTCAGTGTTTCTGGATTTTATCCAGGTGTATCATCTTTCTTTTATATCTTGTGAGAAAAAAAGTGAAACTTTGGATTAGGTCAAGAGTTCCTTTGTACAGAAAAACCAGCAAGACTGAGGTCTCATGCTAGTCAAAAAATAACAGAATCATATTCTCACATACAAGTTTTGAGGTGAGAACATCATTATGTTATACAATAGGATGCCATAAGAAGTTTCCATGACAAAAACAGGTGTTCAGTGAATGGATATATTTTAACCAAGACAGACTTACAGTTTGATGTCATCAGGCAGGGGTAATTAGAAGTCACCTAATGAAATGGAACTACTTATTCAACCAGTGAATCACAATCACCAATTATGTGTCTCTTGTTAATGTACTATATATATCACTTAATTTTCTTTGACTTATGATTCAGACTTTATATTTAAAAAACAACACTGTTACCTCTGCTCTCTATCTGTAATGTAGGAAGATGAAGCAAGACACAATGTGCTATGGCAAATGCAGATCAAATTCAAGCATCAGGCAAGCATCCTCTTCAGATTCCCAAGACTGTTGAAAAACAATTAATAAAGGTCTTGCAACAGCATCAGCCAGCACTTTGAGTATTCTCAGATTAATCCCATCAGGTCCCATAGACTTCTATGGAACCAGCTGGCACAGCAGATTCCACACAAGTTCAGGGCTGATTGCAAGTTATAGATTAGGAACTTCAATGAATGAAAATGTTTTAAAGTCCTGATTAGAGGAATAAAATTGTGGAAGCTATTAATGTTGAGTTGCAATGGCAAATGCAATCTATTTACTTGACTTGGAATAATCAGCAGAGTTAAAAGGGCTCATTACTAGAATAAAATAACATTTGTGGAAAACAGTAACAGCTGATATTAGAGACGAACTACAGACTGAGGTCTCCATTTGTCTTGCCACTACACTATGAAAATACAAAACCTCAGTAATAGGAATGATTTTTCTGAAATCAGTATCTATTTCTCAGCAATGTATTTTAGTCATGCATTTAGATTCAGTGAGGCAACATATCCTTAGGCACGAAAGTGGTATCAGCTGTGTCTCTGAGCAGGGTTAAATACTGTATCTTGTTCATTTCAAAGGGACAATTTTACTACCAGATATTTTAAACTTTTTTTATTCTTTTGCTTGGTCAATGCCTGAAAATGGATTTTTATGATTATTAAAACAGTTAGATATGCAACTATTACAAGGGTCCATAATCTAAAAAAAATCTAAACATATTTTGGTCGCTGAATCAAAACTTCTGTAACATGAAGATTATATGTATAATTCTTTGAAAATAGATTTTACCGTTATTAGAAATATAACAACCGTTTGCTTTGATAAAGTTATTTCTTTCTTATTAGTTCATCTTTTATATCTTTGTTTTCTAGCAGCCTACTGTGCATCTGTCTAAAAGGTGTGTAGATAGTATGCAAAGGTGCATCTTAATACTGTCTCTAACACCCCCCATAAAATCTTAATTTTAATTATCCAATCACATTCTGTAAATAACAATTTAACTGGGGCAAGCCATCATACACTGAAGTCAATTTACAAAAACACAAGAACAGATAACATTCAGAGGATATAAACTAAAACTTATCTACATACACCATTTCAAGACGTGTGGATAAATTCCTCTTCCGTAGCAAAATGAGTATTGGTGACTAAGGAATAACATTCCATTTATATGAAATATAGAAACACATCCAAGTCCAAGTAATGGGGAAAAGAATCCCTGGTGTCCAGGGTACTTGAGTTATGTATGAGAATAAATCCTAATTATGATGAAATTAGGAATAGCAAGGGGTTGGTACAATGTTCTGCTACTAGTAGTAGCTTTTCTCCACAGGAAATCTTGAAGTTCTGTTTCTGTATGCAACAAGAAGTGATTTTGAGATCTTTGCTACAACTGAATAATGAATCAATCTAAATATCTATGAATATTTGCACACTCTGAAGGTGTAAATAATATGCTATTAAGGAGCCTAATAAAATAGAATTTACATCCTTTCAGAAAAACTTTACATGGAAATTTTATTTTCATTTTTCTTTTTTTCTCCCAATTGCTTATTATATACAATTTTCATTGTAATTTCCCATAAATATATATGGACAAACTTGACATATTACATAGTAGTACAAGCCTGGAATAGAAGTTAATGAACAAAAATGCATTTAAATACAATTTAATGCAATGCATAAGCATTTTACAGGGTTAATATACATTATGAACAATGAATTTTGTCAGGTCAAAAAAAGGATTTGGCATCTTAAAAGAGAAAGTTATCATTCACTCATATCTCTTTGGAACATAAATAGCACCTCTAGCTAATAAATGATTGTCAAAAAAAAAATCTAGCCAATATATTCAAGTAAAAACCATACAGTATTGCAAAATACAGAAAGGAAGAAACAACTTTATTAGTCAAAAACAATGGTTACTGCATGTTTAATTATTGCATAGCAATACCAGGCTCTGTTGATAAACTGCAGATATGGTGAACTTTCCAAGTAGGCTATAAATGGAAAATGCAGCTGTGTCACTCTTCGAGGAGGGGAATTTATGTAAATGACTTATGTACCACTCTGAAAATTTTCCCAGTAGTTTTAAGGTATAACTTTCATAAAGCGTGAGAGCCAAATGTAGACTTTTCATGGTCTTGCCTACTTGCAGACAAATTAAAACCACCAAAACCGGTAAAAGGTGTGATACATTGTCAGTGTTTTTAGTGACTAATGTTTTGGAGAATTTCACATATTAATCTAACAGGAATATTGTTTGCAGGGGCTTCCGTATCCTCACTTTCCATACTTGTTACAAGAATATCATGTCCACAAATACTTTGTATGAACTGGTCATACATATCACATTAGAAGAAAACTCAGTATATTGGTTGTAGTCTGTTCAGAGATCATTTAGTTAATATTTCCACAGCAATGACACCCCACCAAGAAGTTCACCAACAATGTAGGTTTTGCCATCTATCTCAATGAACATTCTCAGTGATCTTAGGCTGCTTTGAACTGAGTCATGGTTAGAAACCAGTGTTATGTAATACTGCAGCTTTTTAAATTAATTTCTATTATAAATAAATCTAGCAGAAACTGAAAAATAACATATGCTCTTACAGAAAAGCTTCAAATTTTTCTCAAATTTTTCTGTCATTTGTGGAAGTTTTTTATTTGCTTACAATTATGTTTTATTTATCAGGCACAATATGCAACTNATAAATATATATAATATATATAAATTAGAGTTTTATATATAGGGGAATACATATTACACACATACCACATCTGCATATATATTCCCTTATATATATCCATATATACATTCACAGACTACATAAACCATTTTCTCTGGAAATAAGAAAAACGAAGGTTATAAACTGCTCAAAGAAGGCTTGAAAGGAAATAGATAATTTCCTTTGGGGTTAACAGACTTGTTTGGATATTTATTCAAATATATCCTCTGTATATTATAATCTACATTCAGAGTGTATGGTGGGATTAAAAAAAATTATTTACATAGACCATTAAAATAATACATATTGTGCGTTAATTTAGGGACTGATTCATTAGGAATATTATGCAGGCATAGAAAATTTGCCAGCTGTAACAATTTGCTGTGTTATATCTGACAGTCCTGAGATTTGGAATGGAGAAAATAAGGCTGAAATCTCCACTGAAGCCACATCACCTCCAATGTCTGGTAAAGCTCTTTTATTGGTATTTTTATGTTGGCTTTAGTGGACTATGTACTAGGTCCTAGAAGGCAAGAATGGTTTGAAGAATATCTTTGAAGGAACAATCATCTCTGCTTTTGTAAAGAGCATATGAAGAATAATCATCATTCCTTGACCCCAATCTAATATTTTGTGACTACTTCCTTCAACTGCCGCACAAAAGGAAAAGCAAGCTAAAATTTGCTATTATTTCTAACCCAGAAACACAATTTTTTTTTCAGGGATGCAAAATGCAAAGTGTTCTGTAATAATTTTATAAACGGTTTGTATATATTAACTTTGTTAATTTCCCTAACTCAGAAATTGTAAGAAAACAAAAAAGAATAGTGGGCCAGCATCTCACAGAATGATCATTAGATTTTGGATAGCTAAATGACGCATTGAGTTTTTAAACCAGATCAGTGATGCAAAAACTTCACAGGTATGGGTTAAGATTAAAGATATGCGAACTGATACAAAGATGTGGTCACAGATATATGCTGTCTTGAAAACAGAAGTGTAAGCAGCTTTAAATATTTGGGAGACTTTCTAATAGTCTGTACAGGTTTTACCACTATGCATTTTGTTAACTCTATTCTTCCAGGGTTGTGCAAGTCTCCAAACTTCAACTGAGAGGTAGATGATGAGAAAAATTTGAACTTCAAAACTACAACATGCAAATTATGTTGAAATCACACAGCAATGCTTATGCAAATTCTGATCAAAAATGTGATAGTACATGCAAACACTTTCATTATATATATATTTGCACAAATATCAGAAGTGCACCCACCCCCAAAAAAATCCAAACAGCCTTGTTAAAACTGGTAAACCATCTCTGAAAATAATTTTAAAATTCCCTTTATATTCCTCTCTGTGAGTAGAAAAATAGTCATCTGTAGAGAAACTAACAAAAATTGCCTGATTCAATTTTGTTATAGGCAAAATTGTCAGTGTCATTTATAGCATGTTCATCTATAAAAGTGGTAACTGGCTTTCTTTAGTGAAATCCTGATAGCAGTCCAAAATATGGCTGCATGTGGTATCTTTAACTTATGTATCCCAGTAATATCTCTCCACTAATATTCACAGACATGAAAGAAGGAAGTGAAAAATGTTGCATTTGGCAACAGGGAAAATGTGTCATTTCAGGAAAAACAACAAGAAAGAATTAAAGATAAGTCACGACATACCCAGTCCAAATTTTTTGTTACATCAGAATGAAGTATGGGGTGGTGGAGGTGGGGAATGTTTAAAAGGAATGAGAATTCTCTGGGAGGAACAATCATGTTCACATTGCCAAATGTTTTTTAAGCACAGTGGATGCTGATATGCAACACGACTATTAAAATTCATGTGAATTTTGAATCAATATCAGTGAAATTGCTGCCATTCACTTTAGCAGTAAGTAAAGCTATACTTCCTCTCAATAAGGACAGCATCACTTAAAAAAAACCTATTTGAAGATGAAGTAAGATTTTCCCTAGCTCTGTCAAAACAGTTCACAAAACACACTCCTGAAATAAAAGCATTGTAGTCTTTCATATAAAAAGATGTTTTTCTGAACTTCATGGAAATACAAAATTAACAACAATTACAACCACAGTTCCATGAGGAGAGAAGGGAGGGGTAAAATTTTGATACATTCCTGAAATAGTACTGAGAATTATTAGTGAGGAGTCTTTCTCTGGAGTTGGAAAGGGCAATACAGAGAATTCTCCAGCTAATAGAGTATATGACATAAAAAAACCCAAAAGAGACAGAAGTATCTGGATGTGCACTTTAAAGCAACTTGAAATTTAACCCTGATATGAAACTGGGGAAAATATTGATGCTACCCACCTTCCTACTAGTTTTAAAATTTTTGCATTGTTTTTTCTAGAAGAGAAAAAGGGCAATCAGGCTTAGCAATACTGTAGCAGAGAAATTAAAAGAATGAAGTATAAATGAGAACAAGACCAATTAAGGATTTGCTTGCACTGACTGAGACTACAGGTTCTTAGAGTGCGGTAAGTGCATCAATTCCCTTGTGCTTGGCATGTGCTAGAAAGTTTGAGTACATTTCTTCATCACTGATCAGGGGAATGTCTTAGTCCTGACCCTTCAGTGGTTCAAACTGAGGGTGAGGTAATTAAGAGAAACCAGAGCAATTCAGAGAAATTATGTATATACCCAGATCTAATCTCAAAAGCAGAAATGTAGTGATGAAATGATTTACAGAACAAATTACAGGTTAGTGCAAATAGGAGTGATATTCAGGAGTTTGAAGCCAAGTTATACTCATTTCGCTACTTTGATGTTCAGAATAAAATTGATTCAAGGCAATTTATTATTATCATTACTTTTAGAAATAAGAGCTACCTATACTAGGCAATTGCCCCTTTAGGACCTGTTATTTGGAAGACACAGGATTTTAATTCGAGGCAGTTTTTGCATAGATACAGTTCCAATTTTCTTCACTCATCTCTGGGTTTTAACTTCTTTAATATTCAGTAGTATCAAGAGTATGCTGATGGGTTTTATTTTGTTGCTATTATTAAGAGAAAGAGTAATGAAAGAGGTGTAAGGAAATGTTTAAGTTGGCTCTTCCTACTTTATATTGCTCTAGTTGCCTGCCACATCATTTTGCCTTATGGAACTAAAAGCTGCACATTGGTGAGTGGTGGTAAAGCAGCTCTTGCACTCCTATTGTCTTTTAACATAATGGACCAGAGATGAAAGAGTAGCCTCTCTGTAGAGTGTTTATAGAAATTTTGATTTCCTCTGGGATAGTGAGATAATTTTTGCTACTTGTGGTCAGGTGTGTCTATGGCTCAAGGAACTTTGTTTTTCCCTTATTTCCTATGTCATGTTGTTTTGTATTCTGAGATCCTGCATAGGACAGGCAAGTTGCCTGCATATTTCCTGAGAGTCTTTTTTTATCATCATTTTTCTGAATCCTTTATTTACTCAGCAGCAACTTTTAACAGCCTTCAGTCAAAAGTTGACACTCTTTGTATTCTACCCTTATTCTTAATCATGCTGCTTTTTTGCAAAGAGATAACAATAAGCACCTACAATTTTACCTCAGACATTTTGGTTCAGTTCCTGTATTAATCTCTTTTCAAATAATCTCTGCATTTCTATCAGTGGCTATCAAGAGCACAGTGATATTCCTGATGACCACTCTTCAGCTAAAATTTCAGTTCGTCTTTCACAATCCATTATTTATAACTGATAATCCTCACTGTATGAAAGCTTAGTGTCTATGAAACTCATCACTTTCTGGCTATGGGCACACAAGGCCTTCACAGCTCCTGGAATTCACTCAGTATGTTTGTACAGCCAAAAAGAGAGCAATGCTTCATGTCATGGGGTGCTGGCAAGGCTAAGGTTCAGAGGGAGGTGCAATGTATTTACTTCCTTTCTGAAGCTGGGACTTGGGAGAGGAACTGTAATTTTACTGGGTCTGAATAATTTCCCTTTACACAGTACATGGCTCGAGTCTGAACATGCAACATATATTTTCTCCCAAAACTCTGAAATGCATATATTTTGTTTCTGATGCTCCTAAAAATTTACAAGATTTGTTGGAGAAGTTTGGTTTTCCTGAATATAACTAGGTAAAAAGTAGGTATTAAATTCTGTACCATGCTGAGAGTAGATTCATGTTTCTCCCCAAAACAGTGATGAGAAAATTTTAAAAAATCAGCATTACTGTGGAACTTTATAAGATGATAAACCAGTAAAACAGAAGCAAGCACTATCAACACTTTTAAAAGAAAAATTAAAATAATATTGAACATAATAATATTAAGAAATAACTTTCTTAAAAGCCCTCCCATATCTACTAGATTTTACTATTGAGTTTTTAATTTTGTTATTGGCACTTCAAAGTGTGTTTATCACAGTTAGCTCTCTGTCCAATATATTTCCAACTTTCTGAATTTAGAAGAGGACTAAAATGAATAATTTTTTTTCCTGGAATTGAGTGTAGGTGTATCCTGCATAAACAGCGCATAAATGTTTTATGAATCAGACCCTTAATTTTCACAATTTTTGAGGCATTTATAAGCATCCCTCCAAAATGAATAGCACCTTTCCTTACCTAGAAATAGAACAGAAATAATTTCACATATTATCTTCAGAAGCTTGCACTTTTAACTTTCAAATGCAGTACTAAATGATTTGTGTAAAGTAAAATTGTAGGTTTATGCCTTGTTTTGTCTAAATTAAGAGGAACAATTGTGTACATTTTAATTTATATGATGGTCTGTGTGAAATTGTAGACACAAGACTAAACATCCTGCATAAAACTGATGTGTCAATACAAAGCTTCCAGACTGGCATTGTCAAGGTGCCTTGCAGCATTTTTGCTCAAAGCAGCACGACAAAAAAAGAAGTAGCTTTTCGCTAAATTCCTGGGAAAAGGGAAGTGGGAACTGGGAAGTTACCCATCTGCAAAGATCTGAAGTTAGATCTTAAATCTCCTCTCAAGAAACCATCAAACAACTAACGACTTGTCAATAAAGCCAAGCATCTACTTTGAAGTCATTGTCATGAAACTCATTAAGGTCACAAAAGCCAAGGGTTAGTATCCTTTTAACATCAGCAGATTATGAATCTAGTCCCTTTAGGAAAATGGCTTCACAGTCTGATCCAGATCCTTCAGCTACACAGGAATACATAGTCAAACAAACTGATTGCCACTATTCTTAGAAATGTAAATCTTAGGTTTAAACCTTTTATGTACAGGCAGATTTTAGCTAGTTTGAATTAGCAAGGTGTGAACCTACTTTGAATTCAAATGTATATGTTGAAGTACTATGTAATCAGCTATCACTGGAGGAAACTACGTCTGGAATATATAATAAATCAGCTTTTTATTACATTTTAGAGGTGTATTCACCAATTATTTGTCTCCTACACTTAACTTTTATATCCATAATTGCTTATGCAGCCATATTTTTTATCTAGTGGGTGTACAAAAGAGAAGAATGTTTCAGTGTGCTGCGGTCAGTTATTATGTCTTTTGAAACAAATCTTTATGTTCTCTTTAATATTAATGGTAAGTAGAATTTGGGCAGATTATTTCAATAGACTTTAACCACATCGTAACGACGAATGCGAGTATCTTCCCAAATAAGAGCAGGAGATACTTTTTCACTAGATACGCTTATGAAACAAAACTGTTTGTCAGTGGAAGGCTTTATAGCCTGGTTTATCTGACTCTTGACTGTCCAGAGTCAAAATTTAATGGACTCATTTGCATTGAGTCACTACCTCTGTAATCATAATTTTGTATCGCGGAAACAAATAAAACTGTAGATAGTAATTTAGCTTAGAGTCTTGCCATGGGGCAAAAATCTGTTCCCATCCAATATTGTGACTGATCATTATTACCACAAAACCTGGCCTGTGTCTTGAAGACATATTCCTAATGGAAGTCATATTCCTAATGGAAGTCATAAATGTTGCCTTCTGAGCTATATTTCAGATTAAATATTGGTTTCTCTTTCTGATGGATCTTCATGAGCTTTATCAGCTCTGCTGGAAGCATCTTCATTCTCATTGTTTGTTAATGGTTCTGCTTCCTTTGGGTCAGCGTTCTTCTGTGCTTTCTGTTTCTCATCTTCTAACTTCTTTTCTTTTGCCAAAAGCCTGTAGTTGATGGCATTGCCAATGAACAACCAGATACTGGCCACAGTCACAATCACTCCGCAGACAAAATACATGTACTGATATTCACCAGTAACATCTACTAACCAACCTGAAATACAAAGATAAGAGGAGAGAAAAAGAGTATTTAGACTAGCATACCAAATAAAATGCACATCTTTCCCTTGGTAAAAATATCTGTATATTTTTTGGTTTTGAAGTTGGAGCAGAAATGCATTTTCAACATGTTAAAGTAGTCTAATGTAGAGAGTGGAACTCTTAAAAAACCCCTGTATTAATCAAGATAGCAATTGCCATTGAAGACACTGACAATAATAAAATATTGAAGAACAAAATAAGTAAAGCTCAATGAATAATGACAGTTTTTCAGCTCTTTTATTTTCATTCTTTCATTACCTTATTATTTTATTCACCTCCTAATTGTGTTTTCCTATTGTTTGGAGTGACAGTCTGACACTCACTGAGGCTGCATAAAGACAATAGGATGAAGAGGTATGTGCCTTTTTAGGCTGCTGTCTCTGTGCATCAGCTGCCTGCTTTTCACATTTACTTTCCTCTGACTGGTGAAAGAGATAGAAAGGCTTCTCCCTTCAGCCATCATGCTCAACTGCTGAGTTTTAAACTCTGAGCACTGTACCTAAAACTTACATTCAGACCTCTGAGATTAAATTTCTTTATGACAAGGAGAGAAAAATATAACAGTTCTTCCAACTGATGAGACATTTCTTCTAAATTTTCCCAATTCCCAAATTAACATTTCTACCTATCCAAGTATTTAGCTCTAAATTTCCCTACACCATAATTGAAACTCACAGGGTAAGCTGCACACTTCAGTTTAGTATGCCTTTAGATGCTTTTACTGGGCTGAAAACATAATGCCAGCCTATTCACCTGATACAAGTTTACAAGCCCTGAAATTATTCCAGACTTTTCTTTTTTTTCCACAAACCTAGTATTAGGACAAACTCAAATAGCACTGCAAGTGTACAATTCACTTATTACTGTAAATAGTGCAATTTGCTGATTTTTATCAATGAGCAGTCTCATAAAAATATATTTAAAAACAAAATTCTGAATTAACAATGCTTCAGCAGACTATTTTAAAACATATGAAGTAGTCAAAACTGGAACTTAGCTTTTCCATGTGTTCACCCCCTTTCCTGCCTCTGTTTAACAAGTTAAATCAATTATTCATAGTGTTATAGCACAAAAAATGTTTTCCAAAACTCCTGAAAAGCTAATATACTGAAAAAAAAAAAAAAACCTGTGGAAGCTACTGCTCCATAAATATTGGATTTAATATCTTTTGAGTTGATACTGATTTCAGAACCTGACTGAAAAGACTGGACTCCAGTGGTTACAGGCTCAGACCCCCCACTAGGTGGCATAGAAAAGTCTGTGTGAGGATATATTTTGCTCTACCTTTGCCAAAGTGGATTTGTACGTTAAATGATGAGAAAAATATGGAATGCCTTTAGAAGTATTAAAAGTTTACTTGTACAAATATTATTTTACTGAAGTGAGTGGAATTGTTTTGGCAAATTCAGAATTGAAAACAACAATGCTATTTTCATAGAAATACTGACAGTAATCTGAAGTATTTTGGTATATATAAATGCTTTTAGGCAACATAATCTTGCTGACTTCTGAGGCAGTGCTAATGTGGGTACAGTATATGCTCGTTAGGCTGGCAATCTCACTGTTTTTATGTTCTCATATTGTTGGGCTTATACTGCAACACACACACCAAGATACACACCAATGCTTCTCAATAAAATTAGAACATCTATTTTTTTAATCTCTTATATCATCAGAAATCTCAATAATATAAATCTTACTATCAGCACTACTGAATACTGAGAAAAAAGATAGCGAACAGAAAATACTTTCTGAAAATACTTTCTGAAAATATTGTTCATTTTTGCTGCTAGAAGCCCAAGTGTTATGAATATAGCCTAAGCAACACACCTAGGCTCCCTTTAAGCTCCCCTTACACTTGAAAAGAGAAGTTGGCGACACTAACATCTTTCAGTCAGTTCGCCCTCTGCATTGCCTTGCCCACATCTATTGGCTACAGAAACAGGCTAAAGGACTGGCTGTGAGCAGAGCTGGGGTGTGAAGTCATGCCAGAGCACAATGCCCCACAGCACCCTGATGGAATTCCACCATGTGTGCACCCTGCCTAAAATGCTGAGCAGGCCTGTGTTCCTTCTGACACTTTCCTGTTAGTTTTTCCTCTCTGGAAATGCCTATTCTCTCTGTCTAGATAAATTAAAGTTGTTTAAGCAGGTGTAAGTGAGCACTCTTCAGGCTGCTCCTAGGCTGGAGAAAAGTAACTGATGCAGTTATTTTTTACTATCAGGCTGTTACGGTACATTTCTAGTCCCAGTGAAAACACTAAGAACAATGTTTATATTAATTCAATGTTACATTGCAAGATTATGCTGTAATGTCTGAAAAAAATAGAAAGAAATAGATTCTTACCTCCTAGAGGAGGGCCTATGAGCACTGGGCAACATTCCACAATGGTGACAAGTCCCACCGCACTAGAAAATCTGGCAGCTCCAACAAGGTCCATCAATGTCTCAAAAAGAACGCTGCTAACCATTCCAAATGCAAACCCAAAAAATACAGCATATATCACCAAGCCAGTGTAATTTTTTGCCAGAGGGCACAAGATATGACAGACGCCATTGTACAAGACGGCAAAACTAAAAAAATACTGAATCTTTGGCCTGATAAACCTGGAGTTTGCTACAAGTCCCATGGAAGGCCTAGCAAACATGTCTACAAAGGCTAAGATAGAGAGCAAAAAAGCAGCAGAATATTCATCAATTCCCTTGTGCTTGGCATAAGGAGCCAAGAATACTATTGGAGCAAAGAAACCAATAAACATAATGACATTTCCTGACAAATATATCAGAAACCCTCTGTGTTTGAAAAGGGACAGATCTAGATACTTATTTATAGTTTGCCAACAAGACTTCTTGTTGTTTTTGTGCAAGGCAGAATCTCCTGTGCCTTTTTCAACATCTTTTTTCACAGGAGGGACTTTTTTTGGTCCAACAGGTCTCATAAGTGACCCAGCCACACAGCAGTTCAAAAGAAGTCCTCCCAGAATAAGAAAGCTTCCTTTCCAGCCAAAAGCATTAAAGAGGAATTGATTGAGAGGTGCCAATGTGCTCAGAAACACTGGACTTCCAGCCATCGCCAATCCATTAGCGATGGGACGCTTCTTATAGAAATACTTGCCAATCATGGTCAAGGCAGGCTGTAAGTTGAATGCTAAACCCAGACCTAAACAACACATAAAAGACAGTATTATTGCAGGTCATGCAGTGAAAAACACATCCCAGCTCTTTCAAGTTATTTTTAAAATGACCAGTATCCAATCCAGCGATTCTCAATATCGAAACCAACTAGCATCAGAGAATGAAATACAGCCTCATTGATGTCTATGAGTGTTCATACCAAGACTGTGTCATAGTGGCATTTGGTCATTTTCCCCTGTACTGCTGCATTGAAAGCCAAAACTCCTTTTTGTGTTTCAGCAATGATAGAGACAGGGGAATCACATACAGAAGAATGATGGTATCTGTGCCTTGACTCACCATTTTTATATTTGCTAAACTATAATACAATTCTCTTCTGGCTCATTTAACAAAAGTTATTAAATGTCACCTCAGCTAGCATGAATGTAGGGTTTATTTAAATGCATAAATCTCTTAATTTCTTATTTCCAACCCTAATTAAGATCCAACTTGTCTGTAAAACTGGAGCATAAAACGGCAAATTATTTTCCAGCGCATTCAGCTCTCCTTCCCCAGGTCACTATTAAGAAGTTGTAAAGGACACACGTGGGAGCAGACCACCCATCCAGATCAATTGAGTGTATAAACTGAACCCAAAGCTGAACCTCTAGGCCTTCTCTCTGTATTAAGACATCTAAGACATAAACTCTAATATGCATCTGCTTGATGGTACAGGAGAGAAACTCTCTTCCTTGATAGGCCCATTCCCAGATTCTGATGTTAGTCTTTCAGTAGGCACCAACTTTAGGACTTCAAAAATAAGACTTTTAGGGATTAATCACTGAATAAAAATGGACTCCTTTTGTCCCAACATAAAGGAAAATGAGCCTGAATATACAGGTGTTATCTCATTCATTTATTACCTGCCAGTATTTCACCTCTCCTTCCTTATTCTGAGGAGGGAGTTTAAAAAAACCCCACAACTTCTAATAAGGAGATTCTTTAATTTACTGGCATTACAATAACTTTAAGTCATCGCTTTAGGTGATATCTAGGCCTGTGATAGATGATTAGGAATAATTTTATTTGGTGATTGACCCTGGGGGATTTTAAACAGGAAACTACCGAACTGAAATTTGTTATACTTTTCTGTGAGAGTACGTGTATGAAAAAAACCTACAGCTGGTACAAGCTTTCACAATTCTACTAGAATTTGGCTAGCCTCTGCCACACTGTTTGCAGTGCAACATGACTGAAAGCTAAAACAACAAATGTGAAATTGTACACAAATGACCGTAATAAGTGCTGTCATGAGCCAATCAATTTTTATACCACAATTACAGTGCAATGCAGAAAAGTACGTACATATAGCATTTATTGAATAAATTCATCAGTTGTTTCTGAATTGTCCTAAGAAATAATTTAACATCACACCACTTAATTTAAAGGATTAGATAGTTCAGGTAGCTGAAATTAACTGATCTTACTACCTTCTTGGATTGCATCTGTACACAGAGAATTCTTGATCAGTGAGGCTCATTTGTAGAACAATATAGAAATAGTTTGACATAACATAATATAACCTTTTAAACAGGACTCTTACCTCCAACCACACCGATACAGATATACAGCTCAAGGACACTATTGCAGAAAGAGGATGCAATCATTCCAAAAGAACACAGGATACCCCCTGCTATCATCACAGGCCGGCTACCATACTTATTCACCAAAATGCTGCTTATGGGACCTGTTGGTAGAAAGAAAATGCAATTTCATGTAACAGGTAACTCTATCTTTGTATTTACAACATGTTGGAATCCTTTCCTCTTCCATCCCAGAAAATGTTAAACTGTTTCTATACCAATCTGTCTTACAAACACTCTGTGAGTTTGCAGACACAAGACTGGATGTGGATATACTGCCTCCATGACAATATAAATATTGATTAGTTATGGAGATGGATAAAAAGATGAAAGACATCAGACAAGCAAGAGGGATTGTTACAGTTCACGAACAATCAGTACCAAGATTGGTCAATGAAAGTTTTGAAAGTGCAAGGACTGAAGAATTTCAAGTATGAGACAGGTATCAAAACTCCACAGAGCAGGAGGAACCTCCAGGCAAGCAGACTAAAATTACTTAATACTGCAGCATGTCCTGCACCCCTACTTAGAACCACACATAGGCTTAAAAATATTGTCAAATCAGAACATAAATCTCTGACCCCTGAGGCTTGCTTTCCCTTACCTCATCAAGAGGGGACTGTTAATGCACAGTAAGATAATTATAGACTGTCTGGGAAAACCTAAAATGTGATTTAGCATAAAAACCTATAAAATTTTAAAATATTGCTCTAGGTCCATTTTTCAGTTTCAGCTGCAATTCAGTTTATGGTATAATTACATCCATACTAACCAAACAGCTAGTATGCAATTTAGCATGACATTCATTATATGTTTTTGAACAACCATGGCTAGAATAGATGGTGTGCTACATATCAAGATTAAGAGGTTGTCAAAGCTTTTTAGGTAAACCTGCATAGCATCTGATTGCACTATATTTGGTCCAAACCATTACAAATAGTCTTGCTTTTACAATAATGGAAGTTATCCAATACAAAAATTAAAAAAAATTAAAGCAAATAACCCAAAAAACGCAACATCATAGAAAGCAATACATTTCAAACTTAAGACAGAGCAGGTACCCAGCACAAAGTGGAATGCCTTGATTTGCATCTGAGTTCACTGCAAGTTATTCACTATACTGGTAACAGTTTTAAGTCTCTGTTTTTATGAATATTTAAAGGATTAAATGCCAGAAACTTCATGCAGTAAAAAGCCAAACCCAATGAAATTTAAAAGTGTGCTTTCATAGGCAAAGTTATATTTTAGACTCCAATCTTTGAATTACCTTAAATGTATTAGAGTATTATTATTGATAGGCTGAAAATGGTAATTACTATTTGCATATACACAACAAAAGTCTTAAAAATATGCCAAATCATCAATTTTTGCCTTACTTCCTTATGGAAATAAGCTTCTACAGTAGAGTTGCCTTGTGCCTGCCTGTCTTTTCTAATAGTTCATTAATACAGAGATCAACTTGAAATTAACTTGACTGGAAAGCAAAGATTTGAGTGATGTTTGGATCTTAGTTTGTGTATTCATTAAATAGCTAGAGTCCCAAGGAGTCTAAAGCATAAGTGTATACTGAAGCCAATAGACTTAAACATCCACAGCATGGAATGGACACCCAAATAGACAACAGCCCAGGGATTTATAAAAGACTTTAGAACACTTATGAAGCACTAAAACATTTAACTGACAGCTTGTATGATGACATAACTAACATTTCTTTATTTCCATTTGAGGGGAACCACTAAGTAGAACTGTGACAAGCAAGGCTTTCCCCTTTGAGACCATATTAAGAAAGCAGTGAAACATGGAAGAACAGATTTTTTTTTATTTATAGAGCTATGTTTGGAAAATTAGTGGTTGGGCTCATGTCTGAGTTAGAAAGCAAGCCCATTTGAAATATGTAAACAATAGAAATATTTCCTCTGAGTAAAAAAAAAAGACCCTTTTAACTGGAAATCTCTTTTTAACTCAAAGCAAAAATCTTCATCCCAATATCAAATAATAGCTATAAGTTTGAAAATAAATAAATCTAAGGCAAATAAAAAAATTCTAGTTGTTGTTATTGCCAAACACAGTAACAGTATTCACTTAAGACATATCAAAACAATTATTTTTAAATTTTTTTAAAAAACATTTTTCCAATTCTTCTTCCTGTGATGAAATAGAAGTATTCACAAAACTGAAAATGAAAAATTTGCTTAGTACTTGCTAACAGACAGTTCCTTACCAGGAACAGGAAAACTGCATCTCTGCAGATCTTCACTGTAGCAGTTAGGCTGGGTCTTTAAGTTACAGATTTCCAGATCAAAGCACGTAATAGCTTCACCTACAAGACCTAATAGCTGAGCTCAAATATGGATGTATTAATTTAGATAGGTTGTCTGAGCCTGACTCTATACTTTCAAATGACATAAATTTGGAATGTATCATGAATTTAAAAATCCTTTAAATATAATACTCCGTTTGAGCTGTTTTCTTTAAGTTAATGATGTGTACTTACCACCAGAGCTCCACTTAATCTGAGGTTTTCTTTAGGTATATTCCAGTATTTTAACTTAAAATTTGTGCATGTGGGAAATATTAATTGTTGTACAAGCCACAAAGTTAGTTTAAGCTCCCTAAATTATCCAGGATACTTCTCCAGTGTGATAAGTAGGTTGAACATTTTATTCTGACATCTGTGCATACACTTTGTTATGAAATCTCATAAAATAATGGATTTTCATACCTTAATATAGATGTTTCTACATAAATTCCAGCTGTTTGCCTGCCATCATGTTTTATAGCCTTGCAGAAATTTCATGTCACATCTAACATCTTCTACAACTATTTAAGCAATGCTCACATGCCAGCATAGGTCTATATTCCTTGTGTAGTCTTTCTTTTTAGACAAAGGAAGATTAAGCTGTTTAAATACTATTACACTGCCAAAACCTTGCTATACATTAATATATGTTAATGCACTAAAGGACTGCTGGATCTCTGAATCTACTTTCCCAAAGCCTGAAGTAACTGCATAATAGATGTTAAGCCAGGAGACCCACAAGAATATTTACTCTTGCCTCTCCCTTAACACCCAAACCATCAGCCACAAAAGATTATATACTCCCTAAACCAAATTTAAGACCATTATCGTTATATACTAACACTCTCACAGCTGTATTTTTGTTTTATATCTTTCTGTTTCAGGCAAAGGACCAGGCTGTGAGACAGCAATTGTAACCAGCGCCACTGAAAAACAGTTTCAGGAAGGCTGTGCTTTATAAGACAAGAAAAAGTAACTGCTTTTCACATTGTTTGTCATTATGCCAAGGGAAAAGTGGCAAAAGTCATTTCAGTTGTGTGAGCAGAGATGGGATCATGCATTTTGGAGCTGTTTGTGATGTTTCATACAAAGTCTATAATACTGTGACACCTATGTTCTCTTTCACTGGCTCAAAAGAGCATTTGCACTTGTGCACAGAGAAGTTGTGGATGCTAAGGGTACATTTAGATTAGATGTCATGAAGAAAATCTTCCCTGTCAGGCTGGTGAGGTGCTGGAAAGGGTTGCCCAGAGAAGCTGTGGCTGTCCCCCCCCGTGAGTGTTCTAGGCCAGGTTGGATGTGGCTCTGAACAATCTGGTCTACTGGCAGGTGTTCTGTTCACGGCAGGGGGGCTGGAACTAAATCATACCATCAGTCATAGATTGGCCTGGGCTGGAAGGGACTTTAAGGTCATCTAGTTTCAAACCCTTTAAGGTCATTTACAGAAAGTTTCTCTCCATCCTTCTTTGAGGCTTCCTTCAGGTAGTGGAAGACCACAATTCAGTTACCCCACAGCCTTCTCTTTTCCAGGCTGAACAATCCAAATTCTCTAAATCTTTCTCAGAGGAGAGATGCTCCATACCNGCACTTGATCCCTTCATCTATGTCATTAATGAAAATATTAAATATTATAATTTATTATAATAATAAATAAAGTGCCAATGCAGACCCCTGAGAGACACCATGTGTCACAGATGTCCATCAGGACTCTGAGACATTGACCACTACTCTCTGGATGTGGCTGTCCAACTAATTCCTTATTCAGCTAGGATTGGTGGCCTCCTCTGGACTTGATCTAACAGGTCAATGACCTTCCTGTGCTGGGGGTCTCACTGAGAGATGCAGCACTTCAGCTTGCAGAATATAGGGGCAGTACAGAGCAGAGCAGAGAGGAACCCCCTCCCTGGCCCTGCTGCCCACGCTGCTTTGGATGCAGCCCAGGACACATTTGGCTCTCTGTGCTGTGAGTGCCCATGGCTGGGTCATGTCCAGCCTCTCCCCCACCAGCACCCCCGAGTCCTTCTCAGCAGGGCTGCTCTCCATCTGCTCATCCCAGCCTGTGCTGATACCAGGGTTTGCCCTGATCTGGGTGCAGCACCTTGCACTTGGTCTTGTCAAAGCCCATGAGATTCCCGTGGGCTCACTGCTCAGGCCTGTCCATGTCCCTTCTAGATGGCATCCTGGGCTTCAGGTGTGTCAACTACACCACTCAGCTCAGCGTCATCTGCAAACGTGCTGAGGGAGCACTTGATCCCTTCATCTATGTCATTAATGAAAATATTAAATATTATAATTTATTATAATAATAAATAAAGTGCCAATGCAGACCCCTGAGAGACACCATGTGTCACAGATGTCCATCAGGACTCTGAGACATTGACCACTACTCTCTGGATGTGGCTGTCCAACTAATTCCTTATCCAGCTAGGAGTCCACTCATCAAGTCCATCTCTCTCCAATTTAGAGACAAGGATATGGGGGATTGGGTCAAAGGATTTACAGAAATCCAGAGAGATGACACCTGTAAACCTTCCCCTGACTACTGATATAGTCACTCCATCATAGAAGGGAAATAGGTTGGTCAGGCAGGGCCTGCCATTCATGCAGCTGTGCTGGCTGTCATGAATCACCTCCCTGCTCTCCATGTGCCTTAGTATAGCTTCTAGGAGGGGCTGTTCCATTAGCCCTAGTTTGATTTCTCACTGCTGTAATACAGTGATATAATTAGAGATCCCCCTGTAATTTCTCTCATATACTGCCAGTGCATTTGTGGTTTTTATTTTGCTACCTCCATTAATTTTAGTATGGAACTAGAGATAAACTTTCCTGATAAAAAGGTAATTTTTTTAACATATATTGGCAATGTCATTACAGTGTTCATAGTGCCATCAACCCAAAGTAACATGAAATGACTCAGTCTGAACAATATGACTTTTATTTAAATGAAGTGAATTTCTGAAAGAAGTTGAAAATAAATGCAGTAATATTTCAAATTGCACTAATGCTACATTGTAGATTGCATCCTGTCAAGTGGTTTAAACACATTTTCAGCCATCTGCTCTGCAGAGTCAATGCAGCTGTCTTTCCAGTCAAGGTTTATCTTTTATTTCTGTTTCCTAGAAGGCTGGAAAAGCCCAAGGAGCTCCAAGAATTAATATTAGTATAAACTATTTGCTAAGATCAGTCCAATTTTTTCTTTTTTTTTTTTTTTTGTTTAATATGAAGTCTGCTAAAGAAAACTCATTCAATCACAAAGGCTTTAAGCAAGTACTTGGTATAGCTAATGGAATCCTATCTCTGGTATTCAGAGGAAAAGCAACTCAAAATGCTTAAAACCTGTTCATTAACTTGGAAAATACTTTCAAAATACGCTGTTTTTCTCAAGTAACTAAGACAAAATATTATGCATTCTGTGACAGTTTAATCTTTCATTCAAAAGCCTTTGGCTACATTATTTTAGTACTCTTGGACAGGCTTTAGACAGAAAAAAATTAAAAATATTAAAAAGTCATGCAACTATTTTTACATTATTTTTTATATTTGTATTCTTTATCATGTTTCTGGGAATGGTAACCTACATTTCTGACATATCCCATGTGTTTCTGTAACAGCAGTCAAGTAAATTAGTTCAAGAATCCTTGGAAAGTTTTCTCCATAGTTCCTCTGTACATTTGGTAGCATTTTTTTTTTCCATTTCATATAACATTTACAACTGGCTGCACTGATTCCATAAACCTAGATAACACAGTAACCTTGACAGAAAGCAATGAGAAAAAAATGCTCTTGCAGTAAATACCACCAAACAGAAACGTGTAACATCGAGTTAGGGTTGTTAGACTATGAGTTAGGAGAGCTCAGCAGCTAAAAGCTCAACCTGCCAGGGAGGACGCAGTCAGCTGCTCAACCATCCATCACACTTGCTCTCCATTTCCCCTGCTCTTAACTACATTTCCTCAGTGTCATTACTCTGAATGCTCACATTCTCACTGGTGTCCTGAAGGAGCCTTGTATTCTATCAAGCTTTTATCTTTTGATCTCTAATGAACATTAATTTGACCTTCATCTATTCCTTGGAGGTTTATAAGGAATGCAGTAATTGTGTGTGTGGTAACACGTAGGAGCCTGACTGACGGAAGAGTGTTCAGCTCTGGCTTCTTCCTCACGGTTCCTCCTCCCAAAAAGGCTACACCTGCGAGTTTTGAAGTGAAGTGCTGAAGTCAGAAACACATATATCTGACTGTAAATATAAGCTGCCCTTTCCTGAAATGTTTGGGAGAAACAAAATAAGTGATCAGTAGTGCTGGTACTTGCTCTAAATGTGCTGCTTTTATGGAGGAATCACTTGATCTGCTTGGGTATTTGTGCTTTTCTAACGATACATCAGAGACATGAATCAAGGGCTTCACATATTTTGATTAAAGCTCTTGTTTGGCTTGCAGGTTTTTTTCTTATTTGTTAGGGCACAAATGTGTATGGAGTTATGGACCATGTAATTTAGAAAATGTCTTCAAGTTAGCAAATTGCTCTATATCTATGAATTTTAAAAAGCTGGAATAATGCCCAGTTTTTAATCAAGGAGAAGCTATGCTGATTATTATTTACATGGATACGTATCAATGCTTTATATTAATTATGTTTTGCATGCTCTGCTGCAGAATTTTTTTCATGAAAGGCTAAAACAATGCAGAAGACGTTAAGATAAATTATGACATTTCTTTTGAAATTAGCAATATGAAACTTCATCATATTTAATAGGAAATTAGTGCAATTCTATGAGCTACTGAACACTCAGCAGATTTCAGAAACATATATGATCACTGACTAAAAAAGCTCTGGCCCAAAATTAACTGCCCAAATTTCACATTGACACCTTTATTATGAAAAGAAATAAGATGCAGAAAAATATTTCAGCATTTTTTAAAAGTTTCCTTATATTTGGTTCGCTGTTACTTTCAGTATCACTGAACAGAGTGAAGCGCATGCATAGATATTTTCAAAAACTAGTTTTTCAACTTAGAAAAATGTAGGAAAAATAAAGAAGAAAGGAGGGAACAAGCTAACGATGAGATGGAACACAATTACCTATAAGAGACTTGTATTTAAACAGAGACCCTGTAACACCAAGCACATATTTTTCCAACAGTCTGCATGCCTCTGTAAAGGGAAATAGTATCAGTGCATGATATGTGCATTGCAATGAATCTTCTTAGAAAAATGTTAATTTCTTCACAGAAAACCAAAGCAATCAGCTTGTAAATTGAGCATGCAGTGCATCAACATGAACATTAGAACATTAGAAAATTCAGTGGCAAATAATGAGGTACTGGGAAAAATTAACCAAAGTTTTCTGCAGAAGAAAAGACAATGAATTTTAAAGCTAAGTATTTAACCGCAATTAAGTCCTCAGGATGTCATAGGCTTGCATGAATCTAAATTTAAAACAGCTTTTCTGACTCAAAAAATGTGTTGGGGGTTTCACTTAAATAATATTACTGCTAAATGCACAACGAACCTGTGCCATTAAAAGCTGCTTGTTCTTCAAATGAAAAACCAAACAAGGACTTATTCACTATTACCTCCTGGAAATACAGTAAAGATAATAATACTAATATATAAATATCAGTAAATGTAATTATCTACAGCAGTATACACTATATAAGGTAATAATAAATTAAATTTCCATTTCTTTCAGGGATTCATTTGGAATTTCATGAGGCATAACTCAAATGTTCTCATGAAAATGTGTAGTGGGTTTTTTTTAAGAGGCATCATCTTTGGAGTGTTATCCTTCTGTCTCTGTAGTTGGCTGAAATGACAGGCTAAGTTCAATTTCGTAATATCTGTGTTTGAGCACATGAACTTAAAGTATCCCATTTCTGAATATTTAAAATAAATCCTAATAGGTCTACTTTGAGGGAACAAAGGGAAATTAGTACTACCCAGAAAGTAGAGGTTTATTTATGGCTAACCAGTATTTCTATCTAATAGTTTTTCTGTCTCAAAAATGATTTTATTAAAAAACTGCTATTCCCAGACATAGAGACTACATAGTCACACAAACACGAAACAAAAAATCCCAATGCTTTCCCTCATCTGATTGATGGACTCAATGACAAAAATGGGTTGTTTTTTCCAGGGATACTAGAAGGTACTTATCCTATTTATACGTATTTTTCACCTGAAACATTCTGAACTCACCCCTTCACTTTCAAAGAACTCAAAAATTTCTAAATGAAGACTCAGTGTTTAGGGCTTTGTGCCTTTCCAAAGCAGGTTACAATTTTTAGCTATCAAACTTGTCTTTACAGCTTGCTAACTGTGAACCAGATTGCCAAACAAGTTCTGTGTATTCTGCTCTTACAAAGGGGGGGCAATTTTCTACAGATATAAACCTGAAGAGTTCATGCAAATATTTATTTTATTTCTTCATAGACATTTTTCCTAAACCATGTTATTGGATAGTTGCAAAGGCTTTCCTTCCTTCCTTCCTTCCTTNTGCCAACAATGCCTTGAGGCCATGCAGGACTCATTAACTTCTCAGAAGTTTGAGAGGCTTGTATTTTTCCAGCTGCTGTAAATTCAGTCTTATTTGAAGAAGTGTTAATGTTTCAGTTCCCTTCTGCTTTTATCAGCTCCTTTTTTCCCCCTGCTATCTGCTCTTCCTTCTTTCTTCTTTCCTTCCTTCCTTCCTTCCTTCCTTCCTTCCTTCCTTCCTTCTTCTTTGAGGAATGGCTGCCTTTTCTAAAAACCTGTGTGTATGCACATGTGAACAAAATAATTGTAAATGTTCATTACTCACCACCTTCTACTTATTATTCCCTATTATCATTCATTATTTTTATAACCCTTAAAAAAATCACTGGCTACTTTTCCTGGAAGCAGAGTAATACTTTGTCAATTCTGCCCAGCAGAATTTTAGAGAGCAAAAAGTCGCAATAAATACAATAGCCCAAGCTATTGAGTAGTTCTTAGGAATGTATTCTCTCCAACTCAAACCAATAAATTTTTCAGATAATGCATTTACACTGAAAA
The DNA here is from genome assembly GCA_013399945.1 of Ploceus nigricollis. Taxonomy (NCBI): domain Eukaryota; kingdom Metazoa; phylum Chordata; class Aves; order Passeriformes; family Ploceidae; genus Ploceus; species Ploceus nigricollis. The sequence continues at coordinate 140,500 of VXBC01009130.1, read as the reverse complement.
ATCCAGCCAACGTCAGTTAAGATTAATATTGTCATTTGGATTTCTCTGTCTTCTACAAATTGCCCATGATATTAAAGTTTATACAATATCCCATTTCCATCCTGCACCCCATCCTACAGTTTATTTATTTTCTTCCAGAATAATATTATAACTAACTCAACTTAAAAATTATTCCTTATATACTGTTGCAGGCAATAATATGTAATTTCAGAGAAAGCACAAGACACTTGCTTCCTCTCAGTTGCTCCTTCATCATATTCCTTTGTGCTCTCAGTTTTGCACTGTATAATTAAACTTCAAATTGAAAATACTGAATCTATTACCTATGATGTTTCTGTGGACCTCTTACTGTGAATTATGGATCATGACTGGATCATTAAACTGCATCTACATACTTAGAATAAATGTGATGAGAAGTATAAATCTGGATGTACGGATTTATAACTTCAAAGTGTCCAGAGAAGTCATCGTATTTAGGTCTTTGTCAAGAACATTGTAAGATTATTTCCAAATGCACTTAACACATTAGTATCATCAGGCTTAAAGTCTATTTTATAGAAAAAAAACCCTAAAGCATTATTTTATCATTTTAATTACCATTTTTTTTACTAATATGCAGTAAAATGAATATGGTGTCTTTCAGTGCTAACATTTAGAAGCCTAAGTGTATCAATTTCCCAACTCCTTTACAAACCTTAAATTAGATAATTTCTAAATAATTTGATACTATAATAAAATACTAAATATAGTAATATTATAAATATTTCATAATATGTAGTTCCCAATGTGCTGAGGGAATGGGAACAGGGAAGGAAAAGGGAAAAGGGAAGAGTGTGGGAAGAGAAAGGACAAAAGAAACAGAAGAAGTATCTTTAAAACAGATGTGTTTTAAAGATACCATATAAAATGGGAACTAAGCATTCTTACTAGTTTTTGGCACCTATTTAGAGTGTAAGTGCAGACAGTAGTAGCGTATTAATGGGATCATACTAGACACAGAATTTGCATTTTTCCCACTATTTTTCAAAATACATTCAGTTGCCAATTAAAACTGAGACTCTTTGTGGCGCTTCATTTGCTTTGGTTTTTTCCCTATTTTCAGACAAGTGAAAAAATAGCATGTGCTTATACTGAGAAAAATCTGCTAAATTATAGAATGATATGTGAAGTAAAAAAACACTGACTATTTGTCTTCCTGGTCAAAAAGACTAAAAGCAATATAAAACTGTTAAATGCCTAGAAACATGAAGAAAAAAAATCAAAACTAGAATAATGAACAGCCAAAAGTTATCAAAATAACTCTTGATCAAAAACAATAACAAAGTTTATGTGATGTTTTTCATTTTTTCAATGCATTTTCATTTCAACTGTGCTCAAATTAGTAGCCTTTATTAATCCTAAAAGAAGCGGAAATTTTGAGGACAACTCAGTCAACATATACAAAATTCTGAAAGTGTCCCAGCCCAACCATTCTATGAGCCTGTGACTTTCAATTTACTTAAATTTAAGACAACCCATATTTAACTGCTTTCTAAAAATAATATTCAGTAAAATATTTACTGAATAATCAATAATTTAAGAATGGTTTCTAGTATCTTCTCTCCTCATTTTATTTTCCTTGCATCTCTCTAGCCTTTTATGGACAAATACATGTCTCAGAATAACTCTATCCAATGAAATTGATGGAGAAATCAGATACATTTTTTAAATCTTTATATCTGAGTAGATGTCAGTTTACCTTCGCATATTCCCATACCCACCTCACATTTGTTTTCTCATCAAAGCTGAACTTGCCATTGAACTGTCACTTTTAGATTTCCATCTGCTTTAGAAAAAGCTTTAATTGATGTGGTTTCGTATTTTTTAATTGTTTTCTGTATAGAGTCACATGCCATTTATTTTGGGGAGTCAATCAAAATTAGCATAAATGATGACCAAGTTAGGAGTAAAAGTGTCATGAAAAACTAGTAGAAAAAGCTTGGGACTTGGACAGTGGAAAAGAAATATATTATGAAGGAGTTGGACAAAGGCCATTATGGCATTTGCATTTTGGCTGGACTAGAGAGGAAACAACATTTGTAACATTCTCTAGACAGTCTACATAGTCCTTTCCCTTGCAGCAGCAGAGGATGCACCTCCACAGGCAAGATTTTCTGAAAGTGTCTGGGTGGGAAAGTCTAGATCGGGTCTGTTTACATGAACAAGGGGTATTTGAGCTCTGCTTCAAAAAGCAACACGAAGGGGCTGGGTGATCTAGTCCCATCTTGTACTTGAAGATAGTATTTGTGTGGCTTTTGAACAAGGTGGGGTTTTTTACCTGCTGTGAAGAAATAAAACCACCTGCCAAAGGCAGAAATCTTATTCTCCATTTAGTAATGTGAAGCAGCTTCCTTCTAATGACTGCGATGCATCATAAATTCAAAATAAATTAGTGCCCATTAAAACACAGGCTTTTCATTATTCGTATTACAGATACTGCCCAAGCATCATGCATTTCTGGAGCCACCTTTCCACTAAAGAATTATGTTGACATTCTTCAGCAAGAACATATTAAAATAATCCAATGAAATATACCTACTTCTGCAAAGATTTACCATGTATGCCTGTGAGGAGAATATTACTGAGGAAAGTAATATTTTCTTCCTAGAGGAGGAACTATGTTTCTTTTAGTAAGTTTTAATACATCTTACTGGAAAGCAATTGGTCAGAACTTTGACTGATTTAGGCAATGTGTATATCTGAACACATTACCTAACACATTACAAAATTACCTTGTCAGGCAATTTTTTTATAACATCAGGTGAAATAATCTGGAAGAAATTCCGTAATACAAATTTGTTCTTGTCTTAACCCCATTTGCCACTTCTGTTCTGGTTCTCTCAGCATAGGGTCAAGTGCTTTGCACTCAGCTTACTGTTTACATTTGAGTAGGTAAATATTAAGAGCTTCTAAATCACAATGGCAAATGTAACCACACTCTTTCCACAGGTATAAACTATGGTGCTGTGTAAAAGACAAGAGAATCACTCCCATATATATTATGTGGCATGCTAGTTGATTTTTAAGGAACAATACAGAAAATTAAAACAAACATTGCATGAATCAACTTTATGCTTTAACATCAATTTTATTCCCAAGCTGAAATAAAAATTTCAAACCTCTAAATTTTCAGTTAAATTAAAACTCTTCAAAAAACTCACTCCGAAATAGCTCTAGTGTGTTCTGCCATATAAATAAACAAATTAAAAATATATCTGTGTAGCAATACCAGGAACTAATTCTTCCTTTTAGCTCAAAATAATTGCAAACATTTTTTCCAAGGTTATTAGGTATCCTATTGTATATCATTACCAAACAGTCTTAGGAAACTTGCAACTCTACGGTTTCTTATTTTAGTATAAGCCCAAAGTGGTATTTATTACTGCATACACAGTCACCTAACACACACTGAACTTCTCTCTGAGAACTGCCACATCTCACTCTGTGAGGTGTAGTCCTCCGAGTGATTGTTCATGTTAAGGGGGCATGAGCCCCTTAGAATCATCTCCAATGTTGACTACGTTCTTTTTCCATGTGAGAATCATACAATTTCAGGTCACTACCTGGAAGTGTTTTGTTACAGAATCTGTTGCTTCAATGAATAATCCTTACAGTCACAGTGCCTGAATCTTGACTTCTCAGAGAACTTTGCAGTACTGGAGCTCTATGGAATCCAATAAATTAAAACTGAAGTTAGGAGATTCATACTTAAGGTCAAATTGTACTGTGTCTTTAGATTTTTGTTTTCAGTTTATGAAGCAGAGATAAGGTTACTAACAAATAAGCCAGGAGTTTTATCTAATAATTACTTCAGTAAAGTGAATACCACCAGCTTTGCTCAAATCCTGTAAATCTTCAAAGCTAGTATTCTATATTTTATTTATATTTTATTTGGGGAAAAAGATACAAATAATTTATGGATCATGTCTTTTTAAGGTGAATATAAATAAAAATGAGATTTTAATGAATGCCTCTGGAATCATATAAGTCATTGAAGGTACACTGTCAAGAAATCTTGATGTTGCAAACACACCTAAGGATGAACATATTTGCATAAATATATAAACATGTTTATATGTTGATTTTAGGTAGGTGAAAAAAAATTAACTTTGAACGTTATGAGATCATAAGGTATTTAAAATGAAGCATTTTTTCCAGGATAAGCACCAATGCCCATACTTGGAATGGAGTCCCAGGCAGTTATTTTAGATGTCTCTGGTAAGAGAGTAACATCATCCATGAAGATGTTCCTTCTCTCCAGCTTTAAACCCTTATGTTCCTTAATCAAATGTTTCATGGTACCCACTCTGGAGTCTTGATTTCTTATGGATTGTATAGTTCCTCTAAAGACAGTCTTCAAGTTAAATATCGAGAAGTAAAACCTCCTGCACTCTGTTTACATACTTGATGCTCTGAAAATTACAACTATTCTGATGAGGCAAGTAATAGTAGGCTCATACACTTTATTACGTATGCTTAAAGCTTAGCAATACCACAATATGGAGAGATTAATATTGCAAGTTGGCTACATGCCAATAATTCAAATAATTTAGACCAGCACTGCTCTAGAAGCTTTTCTGAGTGAAATTTTACTTCCAAGGACATAAGATTACTCCACCTTCTAGGGAAGGCCAAATAGGACATCTGCTGCCTTCTACTGTGACAGTCCAATCCTGAAAGCTGGTGCAGAGTCCTTGGGAAATCCTGCAAATCTGGAAGCAATATATGTCAGAAAGAGAAGCTCATCCTTTTAAAATAACTAAAAATTTCAGTCAGGTAAGTTCTGTTCCAGGAAGAGCAAAGGATTCCTCCATAGGAGAGCAGTATAAGTAAGGTTTGCAGCATGACGAAGTTGGTGCTGCCAGTTGATACTGATGAGAGAAGTGTTTGGGGATCTCGTTACAAAGAGACTGAACTGTATTTAACTTTTAAATCATTCACAGAACATAAGAAAATATAACAGATCCACAGATTTCTATCAGCTTATAATCAGTTACAGAAGAATGTAAACCTAGCCAATTATTAGACAAGCCAGTTGTGTTTTTTTCTTATCTGGTTATGGAAGAAAGGGAATTACAGGTATGAGGAAAGTCATTGCAAGGTAAGAGAAGATTTACAAGCTCAAAGGTACTGTTAAAATTTACCATAAATTACCATTAATAATAATGCTATTATTTTTAATAGCATTAAAACTAACGCAACTGAGTCAGTGTCACTGGAACTTATATATGCATAACCCATTCAACATACAAGATGATTAAAGAAGAAAATCAAACCATAGCCACAACAAGCTTAAAACCCCTAACAATGGGTGTGTATCTCTAATAAGAATATTCTTAGATTTCAGGGTCTCTAGGTAGCAAAATATAATGTATTATATAAAATATAATGCAAAATATAATGTAGGGCAACAATCATGTAGAGTGGCATCAACTCAGATTTGTGTAAAATTTGAACTTTACCTCTAGATTCTTTTAGCACTCAAAAGCCAAAGTCTTTATATTTGATGTGTTTCGGACATTTGGCTTCAGAAGGAATGAATTAGAAATTCCCGCCTTTATTGACTGACAACAGAAGATGTTTAGACAACTGGTCAGATGTAGCTGCCTATGCTGAGGAAGACTAAACACATGAATCCTGTTCATATTATCTCCAGCTACAATTGCTAAAAAGCTGTAAGGATACCATTACTTTCTTCAAAGTTTTCTATAAGTTAAACCTCTTAATGGTGTGTGTTTCAAAGCATTACCCAGAGAAAACCAAATGAGCACACATTCCCATGATCAGTGAGAAACTGTTAAAAGACGTGCTTGACCTATATGAGGAAATCAATATCTTTTTTCACAATAGAGTTTCTGTTTTAATCACATTCTTTCATTTGGATGTCATGTCATAGTAGATATTCCCCCAAACAAAAATCAGGTAGAACTGCAATGCAAATATTTAACTGTTTCTTGACAATGAAAAAATACCTGCCAAAATTTGTGGAAAAGAAAGCTAAGATTTTCTTTGGCTTGCATGCACCAACAAAACATGTATTACCTACTAAAGCTGCATTTGTTTGTATTCTTGGATGTACAGAATCTCAATAGAATATCACTATTAGATGAAAAGGTTCTGACTCCTAAAAAACTTCATATGGTTTATACATTTAAACACATGTGCCATGTGGTCTTTGCAAAAATCTTCAAAATTAGTAAATCAATTTCAAGAGTACCTAATATAATCATAAAAAACATTCAAAACCATCACTTTTTTTATTTCTGCTGTTCCTCTGGCATCACCATAAACTTGTCACCAAGTCTCTGGCACACTCACCTCTGCTAATGACTGCAGAACTACATATCTTTATGAATCACAATACGTCTCAGCTGTTGCCATTTGATACTGGCTTAGAATATCTTCTAAACATATCAGTACAACTCTGTTTTCCTTGAATATACGCTCCAAAATAAACAAGGGAATAGTTCTTAGACATTCCAAAACAATGGGCCAGTAAAATTCTATAATAAGTTCTTTGTTAAGTGCTGGGTTTATTCTTTCATTTGAAGTGCTGGGTGACTACAGTGGTATACACAGACTTTTCCTTCCCCACAGTTCTTCTCTGGTATCTGCATAAATGTCTCATGATTCCCAGTTGCGCTAGACCATTGTTTCCTTATCTTTGAATTACCCAACACACATCACGAACACAGCCATTGTATGATCCACTGAAAAACTATATGGGAACTAATCCAACATTTGCAGTACTCACAAAACAAGCATTCTTTCCTCAAAGTTTTACAAGCTCAATGAACATATCAAAGGCCTCAGTTCGTCCCTTGATACCTTTCTTAAACAAACCCAAAGTTCAAGCCACTTAGAAAATGATGCATATTATTTATTATTGTTAGACTTTGACCTATTAATTGAAACTAAGTGGAAATCAAAAAAGCATCATTTTTGCAGATAAAAGAGCTGTCAATATTGATTTACTCATTGAAATCCCTGTCTATAAAAGCAATTAAGATCAAGACAAATACAAAGTCTTACAAAGGGAACGAGTTATTAATTAACGTGCATTATGTAATCCACATTGCCTACTTGTATGTAAATGAGACTTGTTTTAGTAAAAGGCTCAAGTTAATTAAATTTAAGTTACCACAAATATTTCTATAGAATCATGGAATTGTAAGGTTGGAAAAGACCTCTAAGACCACCAAGTACAATCACTAACCCAGCACTGCCAGGTTCACCTTTAAAGCACACCCCAGGGCATGTATATATATATGTGTGTGTGTGTGTGTCTATATATACATATATATATATGTATATATGAAACCATGACCAATACCCTATGGCTGGAACATCAAAAGAAGTTCATAGAAACACAGTGGGAACTCTGTATCATGTAATGTCTTTCTGACAATTACTCAAAATTAACACAAGCATACAATAAATGACAAAGAACTCCTTATTTCTCTCAGTTGAAGCATGTCCTTAGCTTTGAGACTGGCTTCCTAAGAGTATCCAGATCCCAGCAAAACCCTTTTTTCATGAAAACTTGACAAAATTGGATCCCCAAAGGGCACAGAATATTTAGCAATTAGAGCTTATCTGTTCAGCAAAATGTAAGAAGTTGCAGACCTTGTTAAAAAACCATCTTGCTCCTGTACATAAGGTAACAAAACTGTTTGAAAAGAAAATATATAAAACCATCCAAAACAGATATGTTTTTGGGTTTTTTTCACCTTTCTTCCCTTCCCTAAAAAAAACATTTGAGAGTGTTTTCTAAACATTTAGGAAGGCATCTCTGTTTAAAATATCTCTGTTTAAAATATGCATTGCTTCTGTAGAACGCTACCCTACAACGCCCAGTTTTACTAAAACTCAAAGCCTTCCAAAGAATACAAGACTTGGCTGTATTACGCTTCACAGGCTTTAGCATTCAGACCTTGTTTTTTAAGAACTGAACTAATGTATATTTATAATATTTTGCTACTCTTATCTCCATTTGCTAGTAGGAGTCAAAATGCTCTGTTCTTGTGAAACCTCATTACAACTCCTTTTCCTTTATCTGTGAGTCTCAAATTAACTTGACATAGATGTTTTTCACATATCTCAAGCTAAATGTGAAGTATTCCCTTATGCCCATGAGGAACTCAGAAAGTTAGTAAGTTCTGCTTTCAAGGGCACTCTAAATGAGGTTATTAAAATGCAACACTTTGCATATTCCGATGGGGAAAAACACTTGCCCCTGACAACAAAGGAGATAGGTCAATTCAAGAAAGCTTCTCAATCTCCCTATTGATGGCCACCGAATTCCTTGTGCCAGTATTTGTAAAACTGAAATTAGAAAATGTTATCAGGTAAGAAGAAAAGTGTAGGAACCCAGGTCCTGCCCAAAAGTAAAAATCCATAACCATCTGTTGTTTGTGTTACATGGATTTCACAACTGTCATCTCCACTGTGCACGCCATTTCATCTTCACAGCAATATCACCAAAACACACACTGAGATAAAATCACAAATATTTTGAATATACCATATGATATGTTATTTTCCAAACTAATATTAGACAAAGTCAAAATGAGGACTTGTCTATGGATTACTTTTGTTCTGTCACATGAAAAATCCTTCAAGGGTTTGCTACTGTTTGGAAACACTTAACTTCAGACTTGAATAACTTATGCAATACTGAAGAGAAAGGAAGATATTAAGTGCTACATTTTTTAAGAATAAGCGTGTTTTGAAAAATTATAATGGCCACTCCATACACTTATATAGCATCTTTCTTCAAAAGCAGTCTAAAGATCTATTTTCAACTATTTACTCAGAAACATTATCCAGAATTTAAAAAGAAACTTTTATGTTTTCTGAACTTCAGACCATCAAGACTGTCCCACATTTCACAGCTGGGTATGGCTTGAAGGATTTATCAGCTCTCAAGCTAATCTTCATAACCCAATGTTACACCCAAAAAGTTCTTTTGGAGAAAAAAACAAACAAACAAAAGAAAGAAAAACTGCAAACTGAAACTGCCCTTGGAAAAATGACAGAAAAGCAGTTAAGGACCAGCGAGTGAACAAACTGCTTTTTCCCTGATGAAATCTAAAACTCAAGGTCAGCTCTGTCTGAAATCACCAGACCTGTCACATGGCTTTCATAGCTGCCACTATGGCTCCTATCAAACCCACACTGAAAGCAATGAAAACATTTTTACTGGAAACAGATCGAGCTCTGATATGAAGCTCCTTAATCACCTTTGGCTGATAACGCCGCACAAAGTGAGAGGTAAAGTTTTGAAAAAGAGAAGAATGAACTAAGAGAACTTGAGGTCAAAAATATTTGACCTTTTTTTTTAATTCCTTAATTTCTCTGTGTGTTGGAGCAGAAATATGACTCTGTAAGTCTATGGATACATATATACTTTATATACATAAGAATACATACGTGCACATGCATTTTATACACATAACTGTTCATACAGATACAGGAATGCATACTGTGCTGTCAGGCTAACTCAACTAATTCCATTTTATCCCAGCTTCTGTCCTCCAGTAACAAAAGTCTGGTGGTCCCAATCTCAGTCCCTTGGGTATAGGAATCCATCACAAACCCATCACCCTAAATTTAATGCAATTGACAGTTTCTGCTCAAGAGAGGCAGGAGAAGGCGTTACCATGGAGACTGAACGACTGCTCTTCTCCAGAGGATGCTTTTATCAAGCATGGCCTGAACAGTAGAGGCTGTGCAATACTTGTAACCCTAATCACATCACTGGATCTTGCTTTTTGGGATGCCTTTTTAGTAAACTCTAACAAACATCAAAAGGTTGGGGGATGGGGGAAGAAGGAAGAGAGAGCTTAAGATAACAAACAAACCAACCCCCTAAAACACAACAGAAAAGAGTATGAAACTGCATATTGTGCCAGATTGAGGGAGAAAATTAGTTTCATATTGATTTGATTTATCAGATTTGTCACCTCTGCCTGGTGCTTTCCTAACAGGGCGAATGCTGTGCTTGACCTATTTGCTGGAATTAACCAGGACTGCAGGAGACCATATGGATTGCCAGATGGTCTGCTATAATTTAATGCCATTTATTCTAAGTATGAAGTAAGTGTTAAATATAATTAACATTCTTTTAGCTCCTTACTGGAGCTTTTTTCTGAGGCATTGAAAGGTAAGTTAATACCTTGTTGCTGAAACACAGATGCCAGCTAATTACTGCAAGAGGCTGCAGCCTCCAAAGCAAAAAGTGTCTGCACAGAGTCTAACTTATTCACTGACCCCACTATGATGATTAATAGGTTGAATGCTAAGCTGTAATGAGGATGACAGATCATAGATGTTTTTGGGTTACCTTCATTAGTAGCATGATGAACAGTGTTCATCGCAGGTGCACGTATCACACTTCATAGTAAACAAATGCACCTTGTACTTGTGGCCTGAACGTGTATTTCACATTACAGCACATCAAATGCGAAGGAAGAATCAAACCACCTTCAGACAGTAAAAACAATGAAGTGATTTCCTTCAGAAATGTTTTTCCGGATTGCCATTTCATATTCTGCCAATGATTGTCTAAATGGCCTAGGTTTTAGGAAGTGGTCCCAGAGAAGCTTTGGCTTCAAAGAGTGTTTATATCAGGCAGGGTCGTCATTCTCAGCATTTTAAAACCACGAGCCTGTAACAAGATATCCAAACAATGCTGCTTACTGTTCCTGTGCTGATAATCTTTGTAGTAAATGGGGTAGGTGTTAGCAGAATGAATAGCAAACAATTTTTTAGTTTTTAATGTCAATATACAAGTGCAGTTAGTAACTGGTAATCAGAACAGTTACAGAAGTATTAGAGAAAATAAATACTGAATCCTTTGTATTTAATAGGAAAAGTTGTGCACCTTGAACCTCACAGATAAAAATGACCACAGCGAAATGTCCTGAGATTTGCATGTGCACTGTTAATAAAATCTGGGTGAACTTTGACCTGACAGAAATGGCATAAATGAAATGCTATGCAGAGAACACAACACAGCAGTACCTGCACTATAGAACAAACCTGCTTTACATTGTTAAAGAAGCTCAGGGTCAGCAAGTCGCACCATATCCAGCTCTTCAACACCTGCATTCTTCCCATGCAGATGGGAAGATGGGTTCAGCACTTGGTCAGAGGCTTCCACAGTTACACAGGTACACTCCACAGTGCAAGTGCTGATGCACCCTTAAGAAAGGGCTACTTTAGGGGAGGACTTGAATGTGATGAAACATACCCTTTTTTACTCCACTCTTGATTGCTTCAAGTTATTTCTTCACCTGGTGAATTTTGGTGAATTCACTTGACTATTGTCACTGGTCCTATAAAATCCTTATATTTCCCCACCAGCATGTGAGTAATCTACAATTTTCTATTAGTATATGAATAAAAATAGTATCAAAATATCTGAATAGCATACTTCTGTTGATATTGATACCATTTGTCAAGACATCTTCATAACGTCTCTGTGACTGACAGAATTTGAAAAAAGATCCATTTTTCCATCCCATCGACTGAGGTGCAAAAGCTAATACTATATGACTGTACTCAGACAGGGAAAAAGAGGTAGTTGGAGAGAGCAATCCAGATAGCCTGATCCTCTTTGTAGGCATGCTCCTTACTTCCCTGACTGCTAAGTAAGGTAGGGCCATTCATGCATCACTGCTTAGGGGACTGAAATAAGAGATAAAAAACTACCATGCTGGAAATGAGACTTTATTCACCCTTCAAGAGATCATTTGTCGGACCTGACAACACTGTACTTTACTATTACACAGATACCACTTCTGAAGAATACTGGAGTGACACTCTTTAGTGATTAAAGAGTTTCAGTATCAGTACGTTATCAGCACAACGTTTTCAGTATCTATGTCTATACATTCACACATATGTACATATACATAAACACATGTTTGTAAATGTATGAATTTAATTGCTCCATCAGTGCAAATAGTCAGATGCTCCAGGTGGTTACCTCTTAACATTAAAAGAAAGGGTAATACCAGATATGTTGCCTGAATTAACATAATTCACACATTTGAACTAAGTGTTTTGCCTAAGCAGCAGCTAGCTCTCACCAAGACTTAAAGGAGAAAAAAAATGCTGAAAAAATGAAGAAACCATGCAGAATTTAACAAGTTAGTCTTTGGGGTTGATAGATACAAAGCCTGTCAAAGCAGATTTGACACTTAGTTCTTAAACATAGCTTTATACTTTAAAATCCTTTTACATCTGTCTTGTTCTTTACTTGCTTGCTTACAAGAAAAAAGGTATCAGAGAATTTATGTTCACTGTTCAGTCTCAAGAATAAGACTGTCTGCATCTTAGCTGTCATATAGATGGCATGTTTGAAACATCACTTTTAGGACAAATAAGGACTGGATATAAACCCCCTGTCTACAGAGGAATACCTCTGTCTCATGAATGAACCCTCATTGCCGTAATAATTTCTGTGATTAAGCTTCAACATTGGATGTATTGAGAAATCTCACCAAGGCAGTAGAAACTGACCAAATTTACCCCTAGACCCAGCAGAAATTATTTGGGCATTGATTTGTTGGGAAATTATACTCTCAAAAATTGTGAATTTAGGGAAAGATTGCAAAATCTTTTTTTATCCAAATTACCTAAATGTTAGGTAGAGGAATAAAGAAAAGGCCCTAAGGGGAAAAAATGCTTTAAGACCATACGAAAAAACCAACCAAGCAAAGCTATTTACTAATTTCAGGAATGTCTTACCTCCTGCATACATGACAGCCAACATTATCGATGATATCCAAGCTATCTCACTATATGATGTGTGGAAGATCTCTTGTATTTCTTTGAAGAACACTGTGATAGCTTTGGGGAAGGCATAGGAAAATCCAATGGAGATAAAAGCCCCAAAGACCACAACCCATCCCCAGCCTCCATCAGGAGGTGGGTAATCTGGTGCTCCTGTTGCAGGTGGCATTTTTGGTCTCTGTCTCTTCTCCAACTAGGCTGAAAAACAAGGAAAGAAACAGACTGTCAGTTTTCTTTTTCCTTTCTTCCATATCAAACTACATCATTCAATAGTCATCTGCAGGGAACATAAAAAATTCTTGGAGGAAGGATCAATTTCCAGCCTTCATAGGACCACAGAACAAGAGTATCTGTTTTTAGAAGCAAAAGCTTTTCTACAAAAACACTTGTGGCAAGAATATTTCCAATAGCCTAGTCAATATGTGGCAACTGTTAAAAATCACTCATCTCAGTCACTGAAGTTGTATTTGCAATTAGCCACTTATTGCAAAGTGACTAGTTTGTGTGGATTAATTTATGTAGCTCTACCATCTATAGTGTGGAGAAGAAACAATGGAAAAAAGTTACACCTAAATTATAACTAAATGCTATAAAGGAGTGTTAATGAGATTTATTGGTACCGCAGCAAAATCATCATCAACAACAGAGAGGAACAAATTGCGAACATCTGAAAAACAAAGATCTAAGCAGGGATTTAAAATTCCCTATGTATCCATAAAATAAATACACAATATTAAAATTCCATATTTTACTCTTAAGATTTTGATATTTTGATGCTGATATTACTTGCAGGAACAAGGTGGAACTTGATGGTATTAATTTTGCTGTTTCCACATATTAGAAGACAACAGGAAGATTTCCACAGCTCTTCTATAATTTAGAATTGATCGTAAGAGCTGCCACCACAATGGTGTCTTACAGAGGTTCTAAGAGGTGCAGCCAACACATTTGGGCAGCTCAAATCCACACAAAACTTCTAAGGAGTGAGATAAATTCCATATTGCTAATATCTTCCTGATCTAAAACCTTACTTTTTTTACATACTGCATTACCTTTTTTAGAAAATATGTAGCAGTGAAAATCCATTTTTTATTTCTGAGATTTTTTTCCACTAACATTACCCATTATTATTAAACACTGAACTGGAGTCCACTGTGGTTTTTTCTGCGTAATCCAACCTACACACAGTATGAACTGCAAATTCTTCTTTCCTCCCTGTTTCTTTCTTGGGCATTTAGGCAACTTATAACTCTTGACTGGTCTCCTGCCATACTAGTTTTGAAAACTGTGGATGATAACAGTGAGTAGGTTCCTGTTATGCTTATTACCAGCAAGCCTCTACACGATTTCTTCTGTGCCACTTACAGCATATTCCAATTTCTCACAGTAAACTGCATTAGCAGTGGGAGTGAGATGATTACCTTAACAAAACCTAAAAAAACTCAACTGTGTCAGCTTATACTTATCTCTTGGGATAGTGCCTGGAGTACTTTTAGGGTAAATGCCATGTAGCACTGCATGCAATATATGCCACAAAACAAGAAAAATGTTGTTTTTAAGATTACCTATTACTAGGCTAGCCCTGTGATAGAAACCCCGTGTACTTTTGATTCTCCAGTTCACTGAAGCTGACTGGAGACGTCAGTTACAATCTCATGTAGCTGGCACACCTCTGGGGGAAGCTAAATCAGTGACTAAAACATCTGGCTTTTAGGCAAAATTTTAAAAGCCAAGGTAGTTTGGCTTCTCTATCATATAACTGAGATTTCCTGCTGGCAGCAATAGGTATCTGTTGCTCTGTACACAGAGCATATATATCTTTCTATATGCATATCCAGAAAGAACCTCTGGTATGTACTTTGTTTCTGCTTATCCCAGCCTCAGTTTAATGTTAGTTCACTGAGAAAACTCAGAGAGGAAAACCTGGGCCTGCCACTAGAGCAAGTTGGACAAACGGAAACAATTCTAGTTGCTGAGACTTAACTTTGTTAACACTGTTAAATACTACTTTTTTTTTGCTAATAAAGATCCATTAGAAGGAAAAGCAACTCAGAAAGCCCACTGTAACTTAGAGCACAAATAAAAAATTATCAACTGCAGGTTCAAGAGCACAAACCCTCAAATTTGCCATAAAAAGCAGAATTTTATTTCTATGAGTTAAGTAGAAGTAAAGAACGAGAGTTTGCTATCTATCCCTGAAAAGCTGTTGTTCTGCTCATCTGAGAAAACTTTTGGCTGTTTCATGAAAAAGGTTAACTATTGTTTTCTTACACTTCAAAGCATATTTGTTTTCATATTTAATATTCACATGACAACACTTCCATCGCTATTATAAATTTTTGTAATGGCAAAAAACATCAACACATCGCTCTTCATAAAAATGGAAGGGGCTTATCAATTTACTGAGGAAGCACTCCTTTTCCTAAAAATAATACAAAAGCACTTTGAAAAATCACAGCCACCACATTGGTTAAAAGAATGCTGAAGGTTCCGGAATGTCACTAACAGTTTGGAGAGATCCCACTATATCCACTCCCCTTTAGGGTAGAAGAACAGTCTCTGACAGTTCACTGCTTTTCTCTCTTTAAAAGCTTCACAGTAAATTACAGGAGCATTAAGGAGACAAGCAAAGGGGCATTGGCTGCTCCTGTACCTTAGCCTAGAGGCAAATTGGTGCAAAGGCCACTGCATGGTCCCGTCTGCCAACCTACAGTGGGCATTATGCTGTCACAAAGAAGAGCCTGGATCATAGTATCTCACACCTCCTGTTTACTCTATGAAGTAGAGCTAAGAATAGCTTCCCTGATATTCCTTTATGATTATCATGGCCAATATTAGCTCCAGTCAATAAAAGGTGAAAAAGAAAAAAATAACAAATATATGCTTGTACCAAGGTGAAAATAAGTGCCCATTTACTCACAAACATTAAATCCAACATCTCAAACATTCCATACATGCTCAGGACCTAAAGCAGTATTCTCCTGTAAAAGTCCTGCCGCAATCCCTGAAACTGAATCCCTCCTAAAGAAGTCTAACCCATTAATATACCCAGCTCTAACCTAAGCCTAACTGGTAAGATTTGAGTAATATAAGTAGTATTATGACAAGTGCGAAAGTCATCAGCAACCAAAAAACCCCAGGATTTTACATTAGCAGACACAAATGTTGATAAAGGAAGAAGCAAAAGATGAAGGAATGAAGCAGAAATAATCAAAATGCCTTTTCAAAACTCTTATAGGTTATGGGCTGTGAAAAATAAAAAGAACTATGGTAGAAATCATAAAAACAAGTATGTGTGATGATGTTCACATGAAGGACACAGTACCAGACCAAAATAAGAAAAAAAGAAACAGCACTTGAGTAAATAAAGATCACCACCACTGTTTTTAGTCAGTCATATGAATTCCATCATGTGCTTAAAGCTAGCAAGAGAGCACTGCTCATACCTATGCCTTTATAGGCAAGCAGTAGGCGAGTAACACTGCCTGACCCCTCCCAGGGAAGCAGCAGGGGAATAGTGACTGGAGTAGGTCCTGAATGAAGCCATCAATATCACTTCTCGCTGTCAAATACAGAGAGATTCCTCAGCCTTTACATACCCTGAGTCAGATGTGCACAAGGATTTTCTCCTAAGGTCTTTCTACTTCCCCTACACAAATCCCATTTATGTAAGCAGTGAACAAGAACGCAGTTTACTGTAATAGGAGCTGCATGTATCTGCTAACAAATAAGAGGAGAGAAACAAGAGGACACTTTTATAACATCTGATAAGCAACATTTTTATTGCAGTTTTCATCACATTTGAACTTAATTAGGCATATGAGAACTAATGAATAAAAGAGAGAAAAAAAGAAAGAGGAGGAAAGGAAGAAGGACAGATATGAAAGGAAGGAAAAAAGGAAGAAAAAAGGAAAAAAAGTAGCAAGCAAGCAACAAAGTCAAACTAAGAGCAAATGCTACAAACAAATAATGTTATCTTGATACCATGCATTGTAGACTTCAGTCAGTTATAATCAACCTGTTCAAAGTGCTCATGTGCCTATCAATGCTTCACTAATATTCTGCAGTTGCCAGCTGCCAGAATCAGCTATCAATACAATAGCTTGTCAAAGACCTTTCTGAGAAGGGTTTATATTGTTCTCTTGTTTACTAAGACTCTGATTTTACTGGGAGTTTTAGTTTTGTTTTTCTGCAAAATTAGAGTAACTGTTTGTTTTCCTGCTTGCATTTTGTCTGCCCTGTCCTCAGTGTGCCCCATCACCACTTGACTCAGCAGTCACATGTCCCAGAGTATAAGAACTGGCATGTGAAAAATCTGTCCCCAGCCGCTGTTAGGATAGTAGAAATACTTCGCATTTGTGTACTGCCCTGCAGTTCCAGACAGTAAGCCAAGAATTGCAAAAAGCTTTGCAAACTTGGGCAAAATCAGTCTTATAACATCCCTGTGAGGTGACTGAGAAATATAATCTGCTTTTAGACATGGGAAACATATGTGATAACAGACTGAGTGACCTAAATCTCATGTCCTAAGATCAGTGTCAGAGCTGGCATATAGACTAATGTCCAAATAAAACGTGAGTTATGACTGAGATTTTTAAATATGAGTGTATTTTAGAATCTCATTAATGCAGGTTATTTGTACTCCTTAATACTGAGCTAGGAGCTCAGGTGGGGTACGTTTGCTTTATAGGTTTGAATAGTCTGCTGCTCCAACTCACCCTTAACACAAGTTAATTACACTGCTGTGTTTGAAATAAATTACTTTGTAGTAGCATTAGAACATAATGAGTTAAATAAGAATTATAGTCTTATCAAAGATCCTTGCTTAAATGTTGCAAGTTTTTCAGTTTTCATTAACCCTTCTTTAATGAGTTCTAAGCAGGATGGCAGAATAGCAGGTACCATCTCATCAAATGGTATTGTCTCACCAGCTTCTATAAGTTATTGTCATAATCTTGGGAACAATTTTGAGCCTTTGAAGAAAAACGTGTCTTGTTAGTTTTGTGAGAAGGCTTTGCTCCTACTTGCTATGCTTCTTTTTTTTTTTTTCTGGAGAAAGAGAACATGTGCAAAGACTGCAAGGCAGCAACAGAGTCTGTTCTCTGCTTTTAGTTCCAACTACTCAGATCTGGAAGCAAAGTAGCTCCTAAGGAGCTCTGGTTCCTAGCCTTAAAGAACAGGCTAATTATCCTGAAATGGGAAAATAGTCTCCTTTTTGTCTGTGTTCAGAGACTAAGTGATAAATAAAACCCAGGTAGATGAAAGATGCACTCAGAGTTGGAATTCACTGCCTTTTTTCCACTAGGGTTTAATCTTCAGGACAAATACACCCTGTGTGAGACCAAAACTACTAAAAATGTGCCCAGGCTAGACAGCATTTTAGATAGATGTTGGGTTTTGTAAAGTTTCTCCTACAGGCTTGAATCTAAGAGTCATGTCTGTAAATGCTTTCCAGACTTCTATGTGACAATAAAATAATTTACATATAATATATTACATTAAATTGTATTTATAGGGCTAACGTAGGAGTTTTCTACTCTTGCTAAAAGTCTAAGCAAAAATAATCCCAAAATCACCATTGTTACTTAAAGCCTATTTCACTTCATTCTTAAAAATACATCTACAGGTATCTTAAGTCTAAATCACTAGCTTATTGAGAAACAAAATATTTTGTTTTTTCTTGAAGAGCAGATGAAGGAACTAATTTTAAATATTTGTATCTATGAAACAAATATGTAATTACTTGCAGTTCAGAATCAGCATTGTGGTGTACTTGTCATCCCATTGAAGTAGTAACAAAACAAGTGCTTCAAGCAGTGTGGGAACATGAGAGCCCCTCCTACATCCAAGGCAGACATATGCAAATCATTGTTCCAACTGTCTAGGAGGTTGGCAGAGGCAGGCTCCATGGAGGGAAGCAGAAAAGAGGGAAAAGGCTCATGCTGTAAGATAAAATTAAATGAGAAATCCCCATAACTTTCTTTCTTCTTAGGGTCTAGCATTTCAATGGACTGACTCTTAGGAACAGCATCAACTGGGCAGATAATTGGATGTTACAGCAAAAACTGTTTGCTGAGCTATACGAGGATAATTGCAGATCTGAGCTCCTGATGGCTGTGGGAATATTCACAGAATCACAAAATAGGCTGAGTTGGAAAGGACCCACAAGGATCATCAAGTCCAACTCTTACCTCTGCACAGGACACCCCAAGAGTCACACCACACACCTGAGATTTTTGTGCAAATACTTCTTGAACTCTGTCAGGTTGGTGCTGTGACCACTGCCCTGGGGAGCCTGTTCCAGTGCCCAGCCACCCTCTGGGTGAAGAACCATTTTCTAATATTCAACTTAAACTTCCCCTGACACAACGTCAGGCCCTTCCCTCTGTCTGTCACTGGTCACCACAGAGAAGAGATCAGTGTCTGCCCCTCCTCTTCCTCACGAGGAAGTTGTAGAGCACAACTTCCCTCAGTCTCCTCCAGGCTGAACAGACCAGGTGACCTCAGCCACTCCTCACACATCATCCCCTCAAGGCCCTTCACCATCTTTGTTACCCTCCTCTGGACACTCTCTAATAGTTTAATGTCTTTTTTATATTGTGGTGACCAAAACTGCACACAGTAATCAAGCTGAGGCCACACGAGTGCAGAGTGTATTTGAAGGTCTAATTCAGTTTGACCAAGAATGAAGGCACATCATGGAATTCTTTTCTTCCTCTTAGAAGACTCAAAATAGGATTACTGACATAGAAGTGAGTCCTGAAAGATACTGCCTTATAAAAAGCAAAAACATATAAATTATGCTGTTATTTAATTATAATTATAATTAAAATTCCATTTGCACTATGGCCAAAAGTTATTACTAGGTCAGTAACAAAAGTGAGGTTTTTACAGTACTGGAACCTCCATCTGAGAAAATTATATTGTAAATATATTGGAGTAGTTACATCATCAAAACCAGATTTGTAGCATTTCTAAGTCAGTAGTGAGATGACTAACATAATCTGTCAAAACTAATATTAATGCAGTATTTATAATTCATTTGATTTTTGTTGCTGGGTTTGGTTTTTTATCTGTTTTTTATTTTAAACTTCACATGTCGTACTACCACATTCTCCTGGGAATCCATTATCTGTATTCACAGTCACAGTCATGAGTTGGATTTCCATTCATCATGTCTCCTGTTATTACCTTTTTTTCACTGTTTTTAAGGGAAACCTATATGGCTGGCTTACTCTAGATGAATGAACACCTACATGACTAGAGTTAAGTGAAATGAATTCCAACCAAAGTGATTGTAATTCTGTTTTAATTACTTCAAAAAGACAGTCAATAGAATATCTAACCTAAAGAGGTTGTCACTCCATCCAAATTGAAGTGCACTGAAATGAACTGTTGATGGCTAAATTGAAAATGCCAGTGATCCAGTCTGAAGAACTAATCAGATTTAACAATAAATTGACTGAAGTTGATGAAAAATTCTGCAGACCACCAATCAACTTTTCAAAAAAACCCAAACCAAAACTTTCTTCTGCCATTAAGAAACTAGTTTTAATAAGCTCAGCTAAACCCTTTATAAGTCAAAGTCTTAGCTCCCTACACTGCAAGAGTATTGATAAACTTATTAATTAATTTCTAACCACTCACATAATCTCTTAAATTCTAGCACTACTCCCTCATATTTAAGTATGCTGGTTACCAGTTTGACAACTTACAGATGCTTGATATTTTAACTCTTTTTAGATCAATATAGAACAATATTGGTAACATTAGCCTTTCAACTACATCAGCACATTCATCTTCTCTAAAACTCACATTGAATAAATGTTTTAAAAAGAAGATTTCCCAGAATAACAGAAGTCATGTAAATTTGTAGCTGTGTGTTTGATATGTATTTGAAGAATTCTGATGTTTGGAAGTGGGGAGCTATAGATTCATGCAACTGTAATATTTTATAAATGGAAGAACTAAGGTTTTAAGTCAGTGTTAATGGAGTTATCTGCACAGAACATTGCTTGAAAAATAAATAGCATAATCTTTCAAAAGCAGCAAATTTTCCATTATCGATAACAATAGATATTCATTTTAATACAATTCTTTCAATACTAAGCTGCAGGAAAAAATATCAATTATGGGGAAAAGCTAGCCTATTCTTAGGCTGCACCACTAATTAATATTTTCAAAATTTAAATTTGTATCTTTTTACATAAACATGTTATTTGGAAGTGGCAATATTTAATTCATTTATTGCTGAAGATAATATTCACATTCATCTATGAGCTGAATATTTGACATTAGGAAGATGCAATAGATTCCAATTGAAATTCTGCTGATATTAATTTTTGTAAACTTTATGAAAGTTACTCTGGGCTCTTGTGATCAGAATCCAACTGTCTTGGCTGTCTTCTCTGCTCCAGTATTATAGCCCAGTGTATTTTTTGTATATGTCCTACCACTCATTTAAATCCCAGCCCAAAAGAATCATCTCTCACATACTGGGAAAATATTTTTCTTCTATCCTCGCGCAACACATGACTCCCATGGGTGGAAATAGTTACTAATGTTTAACTCTCAGTGACAACTACTTAGATTATGCAATAGGAAGTAAACTGATCTGGATTCTGTTCCTAAGAGCATATGACAGGGAATATATAGCAGGCCAAGGCTGGAAAACAACTCCAGAACTTCAGACTGCAGAAGTTTGTACAGGGTTCACATTTCATTTATTCCTGCCAATGTGGAAATTGTTACTAGTTTAAGATTTTTTTCTCTATTACTAATAAAATGGACAAACTTTGGAATGCTTCTAATGACATAGTCTTTTAGAAGTGAGAACTGGGAAAGCTAATGAATTACAAATCACCTTTTAGCAAAGCCACAGTTATCTTACACACTTTATAAAGAAATAAGTAAATAAGGCAAGAAGGAAAAGAGCAGAACTACCAAAACTTACAATGAGGAAAAGACCTTTTAAAAGAAATTACTTGGGGACCACTGCATGTTGAAAAAAACCAGCAAAAGTTCTGCAGTTCTGGGTATCCAGTATGAAAACCTCCCCAGAACTTAGGTAGCAAGCAAGAAGCCATTTAGTTAATATAGATTTTAAAAGTTTTGTGAGAGTAGAGGAAGTAGGCCATCTATTTGTCTGAAATAAAACTAAAAACATATAGATAATTGAAATTGCAAAATCCAATTGATTCAACTGTGCCTTTAAAAGCTTGATGTGTGAGCCCTTTCTGCCAGCAAGAGTTAAAATGTGAGCCAATGATTCCAAACACACTATAGCCAAAACGTAAATTAATCCAAAAGTCATTCTGGAATTACTAAAACATATTAGGTTAGAAAAAAAAGAAAGAGAGAAAGAGGGAAAGAAAAAACAAGAGAGAGAGAGAAAGAGAAAGAGAGAGAGAGAGAGAGAAAGAGAGGAAGAACGGAAGAGAGAGAGAGAGAAAAAAAGATGAAAGAAAGAAAGAAAGAGAAAGAAAGAAAGATTTTTTCCCACTTATATAATTTAGAAGAGATGAATTTTTTATGCATTTATAAAAAAGCAGTTTTAGAACTAAATCAATGTGACTTTGCAAAACAAAGTGGAAGAATTACAGAATGTCAACATTATTCTCACAGAGACATCTAACCAAAAGTTTTTTTCAAATCAGAGGCACTAATTTTCATTAATTTTCATCTCAGGACCAGTGATAGCCATGGCTCTGAAAAATCAAAATATGACAGCAAGTTATGCTCCCCTCTCCAACAGTTTCCAGTTCTTGGCAAACACATAATCACACAGTATCATGTCAGGTATAACAACACAGTGCTTATGCTTGGGACCAACCAGGGACCATCCCTGAAGATGCACTTGCCATTTCTTAAGTGCAGAAATCAGATGCTAATAGCACCATGAGGACTGCACAGAGGAATTTAACTTCTCTAACCACCTATCATTAAAGTCAACAGCTATGTCCAGCCCACTCAACTTTCTGTCTTTCTTAATGCTGATATTTATGCCAGTAAGAGATCATAAAAGAAAGTCTATTCCTACTTAATAACCCACAACTTTGAGCAAACAGCCAAACAAATGGGGAGGCATACATTTACATGGGACAGTGTAGTCCTACACAGACACACTTGTGATCTCTTGATGACTAAACATGGCTAGTAGGAACAGAAGAGCTGTGTTACCTCAGTCTCCCATTGAGGGAACTTAGCTCTGTTTAAGTATCATGGCATGGTGCTACATAAAATAAGTACACGTATGATGTTTATTTGTCCAGTCTGGAACATAATGATAAAAAAATTCATTTGAAGTATGCACCAAAACTAACATAATTTAGGCAGTGGCAATGCTCTAACATAAACAAATACAGGGAAGGAAGAATTTGGATTGTATTTGATTTCCATGGGAAGGAAGAGGATGTTTAATTACAAACTTACTGTGTACTTTGTCCAAGTGTTAATGAGATGACCTGCTGGTATATATACAAAACAACTTTAAAGACCAAGATGGTTTAATCAAATTCTTACACGTACTCCTCCATCCATTGTAAGAAACTGAGCATGGGGAGATCAAAAAACCCATCTTGATTATTACAGAGGACACTTTTTCCTAACACAGAAAGTACACAACATCCAAAAAGTACAATATATTGCTGTACCTCTTAGAGAACAGTTCTACAATGTGACAGCAAAAACAATCTTCAGCCAATTTCCAGCAAGCTTTAGAATTTATCAAGGGTTTTATATAAATCATATTGTTTATACATGTATCATTTGTAACTTTTTTACTCTGACACTTACTAACTCCTCACAGAATACCCAAAACATATGCATGAAGCCCATGGTTCTGCTCTGGCACAGTGGCACTGAAAAGTTGTTTGGTGCTTTGTCAATACACTCAAGGAGATGACCAACCACTGAAGGATTCATGAGAAGTGCTAGATCTTTCTGAAAACCCTCCCTTCTCATGCTGACATCAAGAATTTCTGAAGAATCTAGAAATCAATTTTTTCCCAAATTTTTGGTCATATTTTCCATATTTGAATTTCCTAGGTCACTGCCTGGGTTGCAGATACAAAAGGTAGACCTGAAAGCTGAAGCCCTGAAGTGCAACAGCCTGTTAGTTACGGGATATGAACTTGCTCATGCATTAGCTGTGTTTTAGCTGGCAAATGTCTCATTTTGCTTGACAGAGAATATGGGGTATCACTGCTTCATTGCTCAAAAGCAACCTGATAAATCCACTACAAGATTCATTTTTGTTCAGTTATGCTGGACTCTTAAATGTGAACCTTTTCCAACATACCAAAGTGCTCTGCTCTACATAATCCCTCTTTGCCAAAGCCATACCTATGTAAACAGACTCATGAGCATCAGCTTTTAAATTCCTGCATCAACACAAGAAAAGCTTTACACTTCAGATTATTTTTCTGCAAACTGAGATAACATAATACTCCTTATTCTCGTTATTGAGAATCTAGAACAACAGAATTTAGATACTCAAAATTTGACTATAATAGCTACATAGAAACAGTAATAGAGCTTACAAAATATGTAGCAAATGAGACAAGAAATATAAAGATCTCTGTGGCATTTGCATCCTTGCAATTAGCAAAAGGGCACAAGAAAAATATTCACAGAAGTGACTAGTTAAGTCATATTTACCAGGAAGCTTAATAAATTAAGAGTAAACCATATCCAGTGTAGGGCAACAAGCACATCAATCTAAGAAATGAGTCTGTTGTCCCTTTCAGGACAGAAGTTTAATCAGTTTGGACGCAAAACACTGAGCTGTGTTTTTCGTTATAGAAAGGAGATATATATATACACAATTGATTGTTCATGAGTCTGCTGAAGGCCCATGTACTCATAAGAGTTTAGACAAACTTTCTATATGCAAAATTGTTTGTAACACATAGAAACATGTACAGCACACTCCATACACCTATTCATTTTGTCTTGATAACAAGACAAAGAAGTGGTAGTGCAGTTGTGTAAATCTCAAGGTTTTTCCTTGAAAAGCAATACAATGCTGGGATTCAGAGTCTGAGCATTATAGTCCCCTAAAGACCACTTGCAGTCTTCAAGACAGTAATATTCTTCTTTGTGTACAAAACAACTGGAGTTTGTGCATTTTTCTAAAGCCTTTAAAGACACCTCTTTTAATTATTTTCACTGAAGTCTTAAACTATTATCTACCTATGCATAGGTATGCATAGACTCTGCATACACTTCCTATACATAACCTTTCACATACAGCCCGACTGAGTTCAAAGGGCAGTAAATGGATTTGAACTCCATTCAAGTTTTATTTAGCTAGATCCTTTCTCAGTCAATAGCTGCAGACAAAACAGCCACCACCTCCTGGGACAACTGGGTTTAATTACGGTTTTGTTTCTCTGCAGATTCTTCTCCAAACACACTTTTCAATATTTCTCTTACTTCTCAAAATATTACTAGATACACTGTGAGGTGTTCCTGAGGGAAAGTTGTTCTTGCAATCTGATTCAAGCATAAAATCTATTTTCTGTTCAATCCTAGCATTATTATTTAATTTTCATTATATTTTGCAATTTGAATATTAAACATGAAATTTGAGTTTGTCCTTTTCCTTTTCTTCCCTTGAAGCTAAGTATTGTGAGATTCATCAGTCAACAAAATATTAATATAAAAAAAGAAACATTGGTTAAAACAAACTCTGCCCTAATGAGCTCCAAATAAATCTTTATGGCTTTTATGTATAGAAAAAGCATGGGTTGCTTCCCCCATTTTCCCTAGTATAACTTACTGATTCAAAAACCATGTCTGTAAAATGTCACAAGCATTTATTGCACCCTTTACATGATGAAAGAAGCATATGATGGAAAAACATATTTAAGTTGGGCATTTGTACCTGTGTATATCAGGAAATGGTACAAAGTATGTAGATGATAGCACCTATGGAATGACATTTCAATGCAGAGTTTTTTATTTGGCCTTTGTAGGAAAAAGTGTGACTGGCCCCTGCATAATAAAGATGACTGTTAAAAGATGCAGCACTGATAAATCTTGAATTTTTAGGGAAATAAAAAGGACAGTAATAGAATGTACCTGTTCAGATTTCCAGAGCAAGTATCAGAGAGCAATAAGATGAAGTAAAGAATGTTGTTTTCATCTTCAAAATGTGAGTAAAGCTATAACTCCTCTGCAAAATAAAACAGGATTTTGAGGTGGGAGCACATGAGACGTTATCTGGCTCTGACTATTTGAGTCTTCCAATTGGCTCTGGCTTCTGTCTGTTCTGCATCAGACCCAAACCTGCTGTGTAGGGTTAGCTGAAGTCTTGAATACATTTCCAGTTCATATACATAACAAAATAGCTATTATTACTACCATGACAGCTGAGAATATTTTAAATGGTACATTAGCACAAAGTACTATTTCATTTCCACCAATCAAAAGAAAAGCATAACCTTTTTCTAGCACCATCCCTAAATAAGACTATCTTTTTCATATGCCAGTTCATAGATTTTTTTAGAACCATTAAAAGGAAAAAAAATAGAAATGCAAAGATGATGTACAAATTCTGAATGTAAGTGAATAAATGTTTTCTAATACAGACTTCTTCATTCATATTTCTAGAAAAGACAGAATGGGGATTCCATACCTTACACGTCAGTACAAGAACAGAGCAGAAAAGCAATAGCATGTAATGTAAAAATCTGATTTTGAATGATGGCAAACTTTTAAGTACTTTTGATACTTTTCACACCTCACATTTGAACATGCAGGTAAGTGGTGGTTCCTATCAAGTGCAGGTTTATGTATCTACCTCTTGTAAAATACAGCATGAGCGCCCACTGAAGTTTAAAAACAAAAATCTCCCTTGAACTTCATTTGGATTTGACAATTAATTCTGATCTGGAAGGCTGTCCCACAAAAACAAAGATAAAACCTTTTTAAAACAGAATAGGTACTCTAATAATTGAATTGTTCTTAGATATAAAATTAATAGATCGAAACCTTGCACTTAGAATATTTATACTGTGAATACTGAATTTGTACTATTAGAAAAGCCAAACACAGAGCTACAATATAGCTCTTAATAAGAATACTCGACCGAAACTGTGACCAGAAGCACTGTAACATAAATACAAAACCAAACAAATGAGCACTCCTGTCATATAAAGTTGCATGCCTTCTGTGATTCAGGAAAAAATACATAAAACAAAGCACCTTCTTTAAGGCACGTAGGATAAAAAACACATGTAAAGCTAAAGCAATACTTCAGTAGATTTATGGTTAATATTAAGCCTGAGTGATTACTCATTACTTAGTGCTAAGCAGATGTATTTCAGACCAGTGGCACAATCACCCAATACAAATTTTTCTTTTATGAATGCTCCGGTTCATCCTGACTTCTTAAAATATCAAGAAAAAGAAATCTTCAGGAAGAATATACTACATCTATCTGCATTTTTCATTGCTATGGGTTGCTTCTAAGTAAATTTTGGAAAAGTCCACTTTCTGAGCCTTGAGTCACTCACGTTCACCCTCTGCAACACTTTATATCACTTTTATATATCCACTGAAATTCACTGTATTTTGGCTTCTGCATGAGAAATGCCTCCAGAGTTCACTGGAAAATATGTAAATGCAGATACTGTGGAATTATTTAGTGTCTTGTTTATTTGGTGATTATAATAAAAACATATTTACAAGTTAACACAGTTTGAAGGAAAATCTTTACAAACAGTATCTTTCTCTAAAAACATAAGACAGCAAAACAGGACAATATCCTATGTCAATAATGATTATATAATATCAAAAAATCACTCAAAATTGTGAAAATTACTTAGCCATAGTAATGATGTTGACATAAGTTAAACAAAAAGGTTGTACTTAGGCCTCCTTCATAATGACATAAGGAAAAAATAACTTACCATTGCATAGTTCACATTCCCAATATATGTAAAAGTCTTTACGATTAACCTATGCACACCTACACCTTACTTCAATAATTTTTTCATCTGTTAACAGAGCAAAGTGATGGTTTATTAACTTTAATATATCCTACATACCTGCTCTGATGTGAAATAATGCACTATCACCCTGCCATGTGCTGCCAAATAACTACAAAATCATTGGTAATTGCCAATAAAGCACTAGAAATAAAGTGCTTATTTAAGCACAGCAAAGATGGCTCTAGGGCATATTTGCATCATGGGACTGACATAAAATGGCTCCCTAACAATTTGAGATGGAGTCATTATCCCTATCGATCACAAAGATGTATTTTATTAACAAAGCATTATCCAAAATAGAATTATTATCTCCATTCCAGGATATTACACTTCATAGAAGAATGGGCATATAGGTAAATTTAAATATAATAATTAGTTACAGATTTTTGTTTTATCTGGATATCAATGCTGAGGAGCTGGAATTGGAAAATATGCAGCCTTTCTGAATTACAACATTTATTTTATAAATAGCCTAATGAAACACAGAGCAGAAAGATGTACTAAGTCTTTGAAAGTGTACATCAGCTCTTTCTTTTTGTAACATATTTCCACTCCAGTATGAGTTGATTGGTTTGTATCCAGTTGATTTACACATTTAATTCCACCTTTTTTGAAAATTTTTGCTTTTTCAGAGATTCCACTGTATTTATTCTTTTATCTTAATGATGAATTTTTCATTATCTGTACATCTGAGTGTACCAATAATATTAAGTACACACCTGAAAACTTTTAATTATATGCCTGACATACAAGCACAATCTTCCAATCAAGACAATGACTTGGGTTTCTGGTGACCTGGACCCATTCTCTCATTCTGCATCAAACTTTTCTTGTATTTTTAGGCAAGACTTTCATCTCTCAATTCCACAAAGAGCTTAATAACGTGCATATATCCATTTGTATTTCAAACAAAACATTTAGGCTCAAGACCTTTGCAAGCTGGTTGTTGATAACAGCTGTCTAACGCCTGTAGAGGAAAGACAGTCACTTCAGGAAAACCTGAAGTCTACATATCCACCTCCAAAGTGGCAATTTCTCCTGCTCAGAGTACATTTTGTTAGTATTTGTATTTTTAGCAGCCAAGGAACATGAGACCATCTTCTTCAAAATAGAACAATTTTATCACGATCAACTGACAATGTCATCCTGAATAGTCTCAGAATTAAAATTTTCTCCTGAAGGGGAAAACATGTTGGCTAGAATCTTCTTGCATAAAAAGCGAACTTAAACATTAAGAAATGTCCTAATTATTGTCCAAGTGCCTAAAAAAGGAACTACCCATGTCACTTAACAAAACCAACAGTGTGGCACACTATTTAACACGTAATCTCTAAAGTGTGGAACAGTCCAGACCTAAAAAATTACCTCATGTTGTTTACTTTATATACCCAAAGGGAGCAAAACATCCAGCATAATAAAAGCTGGGGCATTTCTGACCCTGCTAGAAGCAGAACTTTAGCCCTATAAGTCAACTAGGAAAAGAAATTTAAGAGGCCTCACTATTATACAGCAGTTCTTTGAGGTTCTGATTACTAGAGTTTATATACGTGCTTATTTTTATTATCATATAAAAAGCCTACATATGAAACTTACACTCCTTTCTCTATCAAACTTTATTGTAGTGAATTAAAGGATGATGAGATCTGGTCAAACACATGTCTCCAATGCAAATAGCAAACAAGACCATTTCCTCTAGCTACGAAAACCTCACAGTTTAAGTGCCTCTCTCTATATAAATCTATGTGTGTGTGTATACATATATTATTGGTGTTGTTATCTTTGTTCTCGCCATTAATATATTGTCTATCAGTTTCTTCTTTGCTCATTCAGTTTTCAGTGGGAGCCTATGTATTCTACTCAATGAAAGGTCTCTAACACTGTATTATTTTTGCCCTTTGAAGCTTTTTTTGCCCTTTTTGCACAGATCACTGTCACAACTTACTTAACCTATCTGCATTTTTAAAGCATTTATCACTGTGGCATTGCCACCAGAGTGGTGCCAAAGATTAAAAAACAGCAGGCAGGCTGTCTGCAGGTAGGCAGGGGAACCTATGTGTTCAGAATACTGTGAGTATGAATACATGAAGTTTCTCTTGAAAAATCAAGAGCAACATAAAAAAAAAATTAGATTCTGCAGAAAACTTTCCAAAATTAGAGTGGTAGTGGGGAATCCCAAATTTCACATTTTTTGTAATGTATTTATTTTCCCTTATTAATGAAAAACCATCAGTGCTTTGTTTATACAAATAACCTTACCTCAACGGGGAAAAGATTATTTCAGAAACTTCTCTCTCTTCCAAAATGAAATGAGATAAAATGAAAATGAAAATAAAAGAAAATCTACAAAAACCATGTAAACTTCCTCCCCCCACCAAAAAAAAAAATAATAAATCTCCCATTTTTTTAATGCAACTTTCTCTTTTGGTTTAGTACACTCATTCAAGATTTATAGATGCATTTACTTTGCAGGGTGAACAAGTCTGGTTTTAACTGAAAAAGAGACAAAAAATCATTAAAGCCAACATTTCAGATGAGAAGTTTTACTGACATGTGAAACCATTGCAGATTAAAGCTAATACTCCAGTTTTTGAAAAAATATTCCCCTTTGTCTTCAGTACAATCTTGGCAATTTCAATGCCAATCATACTTTTAATTGCAAATGAATGAAGCCTAGTAGCAGTGTTAATTTGTTGACTGTAAGCTAGCAACAGTCCCTCTGCAGTTCATCCCACATTATTTTTCCTGGGCAAAGAAATATATATTCTTGTCTATTCTGAATACAACAGATTCCATCTTCAGTGGGCCAAGTGGAAATCCAATATTCAAGTCATTCTACTGGAAAAATATGACATCTTGATTTTGAAAATCTGGAATAAAAATGTAGCAAGAATCTTTTCTTTTTATTTATTGCAAATGAAAGAAGCAATCTGTAAAAGAAGTCCAGTATTCATCCTGAAATGTACTGATTTACTGGAAAAGTTGAAATCAATGCTGGTTTTGGTGCTATACATCACTTAGCTGAAACCATATATGCAAAGTCCACATATTCAGCACTAATAAAGCTATTGCCTGTTTGCATCTTGCAGCACGAGCAAGTCCTTCTTCAAAAGACACACACAGAGAAAGAGAATCAGATTAGCATTCTTCTGTGCCAAAGTAGAATTTACT
Organism: Ploceus nigricollis; assembly: GCA_013399945.1. Taxonomy (NCBI): domain Eukaryota; kingdom Metazoa; phylum Chordata; class Aves; order Passeriformes; family Ploceidae; genus Ploceus; species Ploceus nigricollis. Next base: position 109,496 of record VXBC01009130.1, on the reverse strand, counting down.
CATAAAAAAGAAAAAAAATTGCCCTGAACAAAACAGGAAAGCATTCTGAGGGATTAGCATTGCATACATAATATTTTTTAAGGCTTGATTTCTTCATCATTGATCTTATTTAAACAGTCTCTTATTTCTCCAATGTTTTAGTATTTGTGCTCACAACTCAAGGATCTCTCAGGAGGCCTCAGCTGAGATTTGGCATCACAGCATGAAAAGGTCACCTTTTAGTCTCATGACCAGAGCTTTTGGTTCACCCTCATTGACCCTGCCTGTACTATATTCTGAGTTAAGTCATGCAAGGAGGTGGAAAGGATTATGCAAGAAAATGTGGGCAGGCTCAGTAACATGTATAACCTTATGCACTTAGAAAAGAAGCACTCGACTCTCCCCTCTCAGCATGGTTTGCATATCTCTGTGGTGTTCAGTTGTCATTTTCTTTCTGTCCTTTTCTAGGCAAGCAAGATACAAATCCTGTGCTTTCACACAAAATTAAAGGCATCTTTCTTTTGTACGCCATGGCACAGTCGCAGGTATTTTAGAGAACTATTTGTGGCTTGCTGACACCCTGAAGCACTTTTTCCAATAGCCATTCTCACCTCAGCTGACCAGCACAGAACAACATGCCATTTCTGGAGAAGAACTGCCATGCCAGAAAGCTTTCAACTGTGAAATCATTCAACAGATATAGGAAACAATATAGCCAACTGGGCAAAACTGCTGGGTTTTATTTGAAAAAAATTATAAACACAGAATTTCGGGAATATTTAATAGTTGATACTTTCTTCATCAAGTGGTGTGAATAAACACTAGATTTTGGTAATTTTTATTCTCTTTAACAGTTTTCTTACTCTTTAATTTGTTTCCTGGCATCCAGCATATACCCAGTTCCTTCTTTACAGTTATCAGATTCATTATTTCCTGCTAGAAATACAGATGCATGGGCCTCTCCAAAACACTGCTGGCCAACAGAGTAGCATGAGCACAGCCACAGCTATATTGAAGAAAGCACAGCAGCAAAGTTGTTTTTTACCTTGAACAATCAGATCCTGAACCAAATTAGGGAGGAATATCAAAAGGAGTTAACTAGGGCCAGAGGAGAGAAGTATCTACCATAAACCTTTTTTCCTTACTTCAATTTCAGAAGTCTTAAACATAGAGCAGGGGGACAAAGAGGGTAGCAAACCAACCAAAAAAAATTATATAAAACTTTTCACAGATTCTTTTAATAGCAGTTTCCAACAATTAAACCTATATGAAACTTCAGCTGTGGATTTATTTTTTCGCCAACATGTCTGAGACAAAATTTATATGAAACATTAATGTTGATGCCAAAGTCATCAAAAATAAAAATTGAATTAAATAGGTAAACAAACAAAATCAATATGATTTTAAAACCTGTTGAATGAATTCTCCAGTTTCATTCTCTATTCGATGCATGTTTGTCTCATTTGTGCATGCAAATGTTAAAAGAAGCTTCTCTAGAAAAAAAGTATCTTACAACTGTTTAGGTTTTAATGCGGACTCAGAAACTATTTTTTAAATCAATCAGTTATTTAATGAATTCCAGTTTCTCAGTGTTCAACTCATTTCATGCCAAAGAAAAGACTTATTTTCAGAAATTGTAGAAAACACATTCTGCAAAGTAATATGGTATAATTAGGATGTAAGGCAATAGAAACATGATTCCATGTATGCAAGACACTGACCAAGTATTTCAAAATTATCTCTTAAATCAGAAATCATTAAGTAGCAATGGTGCTCATTTCACTTTCCAATTTCAAAACTGAAATTTTCATTTTAAGAATATATATGAAGCTTCATCTTGATAATACAAATGAAGAATAGGATCAGAGTATTTACTATCCAACACATTGTTTTATGTGTACCAAAACCAATTTAAGCATGTCACACAGAGTATGTAGTATTTTTTGAAACATGAGCAACAAGGAAAAAAAAGCATAGTGAGAAACATTGAAAATTATGTTAAAAGGTATAAAAGCAAATCAAAACCAGACTTATTTTATTTCTGTTCCACATAAGCCCAGCAACAACTCTACATCCTACAAAACCTGTTGCAGGACTTCAAGTACAAAACTGTTCGCTGCTACCTGACAAGAATAATTAATGATCCATCAAAAATGGCGTGGAAGTAAATTTTATACTAACAGGAAACATGCTGAACCACCCTCAGTTGCCTGAATCCAGACAAATGAACCAAGGCATGCTGTACTACAGCATGGCTTAAGCACAATTTTCCTACTTGCATGGTATGCCTGTGACAAATACAGCCTGAGGTTTCCAACAACAGACATGTTGTTATTATGGCAACTGCACAGGGTAATAAAAGAAACCTTGTGAAAACCACGTGACAAAAGTTGAAAGTCACAGTACATAATTGCTTCCCTGAATCTGGGCCTACTGCTATTCTTTTAATTACTTTCATGACTGCTTGTTATTCTGTAGATTACAATAATTCTACAATGAAATTATTTTTATTAACAGGTATGCACATCATTTTGAAATGAGAAATGCTGAAATGAGAGATCTGTAAAGTAAGCTTGAGGCTCAAAGAATGTAGTGATATTTGATTATTATATCATTATAGCATCAGTCTATTATCCTTAATGGACTTCATCCTCACTTACAGGACATAGGTAAGAAAAAAAGTTGGTTCTCTATTCATAAATATGCTGAGATGATCAAAAACTGAAAAAAGTTATATATGCCTTTGAGATTTCCAAGACAAATTTTATCCTAATACCTGTTTAAACAGGTAAGGCATTTCTGATTTTTCATACAGAGATGTGGAAATTTGATGCAAGAGAAATCAAAGTGAAAATAAATCAATAAAGAACAGGAGACAAAAAGACTAAAATAAGTACAAAAATTTTTTCAGGAAATGTGCTGATGTAACAACAGGTAGCTTTGTGGCAATATTAATGTAATGCAAATAACTTTTATAACTTGTAATGCTTTCAGTACTTCTTCCTGACATCTCCTCCCAAAAATACTGTCTATAGAAAACCAGCACTTCTAATGTTGGACATACCTTTTCAGTTCTGAGCAGGCAGAATCACGTTTGTACTGCTCATACTGTATAACAAAAGAAAAGATTAACAAGTGCCTACATGCCAGTACCTAGGCATTTCTAAATCAGGCTACAGGTTAAGAAAAATCTTCTTTCTAATTCATTATAGAGTCAAACATACTTCAGAGATAATAGTACTCACCATGAAAAACTAAGCAAGCAGTGCTTTCAAAGCAAGTTCAGACACTGTCCTCGTAAGAAATGAGGAAATAGTAGAAGTAAGCCTTGGTGTGAAAGAACACCTCTGTCTTGCCTGTGGTATCTTGTGAGATACCACAATGAGGTATCTCACAAACCAAGATCCAGCTCACTAGTTTAAAATTACCCTCAGATTCATCAGCAATGTTATTTTGTCTGATGCCCCATTACGTGTGGCCATCAGGATACAGACATAAGGACAGTTATTTACATGGAAAAGTATTCTCAACTTCTTAAATATTATGGGTAGCAGAGAAAGAAGGATGAGGATTTTATATGTGGCCAAACTGCATTTCCCATGTAAAATAGTGAAATTAATGCATACCTACTTTTCTGTGAACTTAAGTCTGAATTACCCTTCAGCAACCTGCTAGAAATTAAATGTTCCCCAAGAACAGGTATCAACTGTTACCCCAGGTTTTAGAAGTGATTTGGTGCCTCATCAGATATAGATGCAGTAATTAGTGAAGCTGCATTTCTGTCACTGTTCTGTTTCACTGTGGTATGTATAATGATTCTATTTGGGAAGGACTTGTAATTTCTCTTCAAATCTTTTATTTCAATCCTACAATACCTGTCAAATATGAGCCTTATAGCACGATTTGATTGCACACAGGGCTAGCAGCACTGTTTTCCTCCATTTGCAGCAACTGCTTAAGTTACAGTAACTTTTATTTTGGAACTAATATTCTCCCATATATAAAATGTTTCTGCTTTGTCAGTCTGTTTAATCAGCATTACATAAGAATACTGGGCACTTGAGCCTAAAATTATGTATATCTGCATGCCATTTTCTTCTCTTACTGCTATCACACAACTAATTCAGTTGCACTATGTGGCCAGATGTTAGTACATACTGTTGATTTATATAGTTCTTGCCAACTAAAAAATTAATATAATGGGATCATTTTGAACAAATAAAATACTTACCAAGGTCCCTTAAAAAACAACGTGTTTTATGTGAAGTTTGCAATGCATCCCACAACACTTTTTTTTTAATAGACTGTAATTAACTTCAATATTTTCATACATTATGGAAAATTTTCCTCATAAGTCAGAGATAAAATATTAAACAAAGATTTCAAGCCACTTAACCTACAGAACTAGACACCCAAAAGCCCAGACAGCCCAAAATGGTTGTTTTACTATATCCCTATTTTAGTACAGGAATGGTCTACTTGTGATTAGTGATTTAAAGTGTCTGTAATGCCATGTTTGGTTAAAACACTTTTTAAAGATTCCCAGTTCCATCAGATGGGACTTCTCTCTTTTCCATTTTTCTTTATTTCTCTACTCAATATCTTAAAGCACCTCTTTGGTGGGCATGAAGGTGCATGAAATGAAAAATTGCTTCTTCCTCATACTATGCTTATTCTTCTGATTTGCACAAGGTGTAATTTTGTCCTGAAAAAATAAAATTTTTCAAGTTGACTTTTAGCCTTAAGATGAGTGATTTTAGTAACAGGGAGAAGGGTGATGGCTTTCCCTCTTGCAGCTTAAGGATTTCTGCATTGAAATAGCTAAACTTGGCTAACCATGCCCCAAAAAAGCTGATTTTTTATCGTGTAGTTCCATCCCTTTGTCCTAATCCAGAAAACACCAACAGAAAGGGATTTTTGGGTGCTTCTCATGGAGCCTTCTTCATGATATATATCACAGAATTCATACCAGTTACCTCCTCGGTTCTTTTGCCTTTCAACTGCATGTTTCAACATTCCACCTGACTTCACGTCTGCCATCACTCCCTTTAAGCAAAAGAGCAAATCCTAAAGGGCTCAGAAAGACTTTCTTTCCCAGATCAGCTGTCCTAGTTCTGCTTTTCTACCTCCTTCTCTTGACCTAATGCACTCTCAGCACATACTGCTTGAGTTGCACACCACCATCAGGCACTCAGCTGAAGTTACAATGACTTCAGGCTGAAGTTATACGAACCTGCCATCTTCAGTTTAGATTAAGTTTCTCTTTTTCTTGTGCACAAATTCAGATGCTTTCATTCAAGGGCTAGCCAGTAGCAGAGACGTGAGTTACCTCCTAAGTTCTAGAAGTGCTGGCTGCAGTGCACAGCCTGCCAGGGGCTCCCCTTCTACCACAAACCCGGGCGCCCAGGCTGCACCAGCAGGTCTCCACCTCTGCCTTCCCAAGGAAGTGCAGGCTGCAAAGCAAACACACAAGCCAAACCCCCTAAGTTATCTAATGAGTATAGGGGTTTTTTGCAATATCACATATTGCAATCACATTTCTATCATACTCTTCTTTCACAAATACCTGGCATTTACTGTCAGCTGGGGAAAGCACTTCAGCTTTAATGAATCTGACAGAAGTGAGGGAGGGTGGAAAAATGAATTAACACTTGATACAGCCACCACAAATAGATGCCCAGAATAAAGTGAAATACATGAAAAGGCTCCTCACACTCAATTTAAAGATGATGTAATGACATCAATCACATGCTCTTGCTGCTCTATGTCTGTGTAAAAACACAGATGTAGAGAAGGATAGTAGGTGACAACTATATGCTATTTCTCACAATACAAGGATGATGAGCTACTCAAATAAATAATAAGGCAAAATCTTTTAGTGATGCATGTTTTTAGGCAAAACTATGAAGATTGAATTACATTTCATTATACTTCCCTAAATAAACTTTGAACCTTGCCTAAAACCTAATGTGAGCGTGGGGGAGAACCAAACAAAAAACCACTACCCTTTCCTTAGAAATCCAACTCCTCAAATAATCCTAACAGTGACGTAAACATTCCTTTCTCTCAAAACAAACATTAAAGGAGTGTTTTCATGGTATTTTATCCTGCTGCCACAGGTCTAAATTTCAGAAGTCACTGTGAATTGCACTTTTGCAGCCACTGTCAAAGCACTTCCTGATTATATTGCAAAATTAACCATTTTGAAAAAGGGAGAGTAATTATTATTTGCAAATGTGGGAGTAAGTCCTTAGAGACAGTGATGTCTCTTGACAGAAGGCAATAGTATATTTGATGAAATATAAAACAGTTGGTTAACTACCAAGCATTGTAAATGAGTGGTTACCAAGAAAACACTAATTTCTTCCAACAATATTCCCCATAACAAACCTCAAAAAACAATCTTATTATGAAGTCCTAACAAGGCCTTTATTCTTCTCTCTAGGAAAACACTCCTCAATGATTCAGTGACACAAACACACACTAAATATTTTTCTGGGTCAAAGCTAGAAAGCATAACACACCCCAGGACTGAATTTTAGACAGGAAAGTGACTGTGAAGTGCACCTACCCCTTGTGATTCATGCTTGCAGCTCAGCTGCATGATGGCTCAAGAGCACAACTAGTGCTGTCAGGCTGATCTCATGAAAAGCAGGGGTATGTACAGGACAGCTGGCCAGCAACAGATTGGAATATGCTGTTCCATCTCACAGGCTGGTAGACTTCCTGTGGCAGCACATGCTGTCCAGAAGGAATTCTAATTCTAATGCAGCACCGGTCTTCCAAAGGAGGCCTGGCTTTAAGCCACAGTCAAGTCCTAGAATTCAAAGAACTTCTTAAATTGTCTATCAACTCCTTAAACAGTTCAGTCATTTATAGTTCAGATCTGTTGTTTGTGTTGAGAATTAATTAGTCAGTTCTTTTAATTCTTTTCATTTGTTTGTTTTAAGGTGAAACGTTTTATGAGCAGAACTTGATATAACTGTTGATAGCTTAAAATTTTTTGCCCTTGAAGAAGAGAATGATTTAATTTTCTAATAACATGATAGATGCAAAAAGGTCATTATCAGTTGCAGTCACTACAAGGATTATTGCTTTTGCTCATTCTGCTTTATGGGAACATCAGTTTTGACCACCAATTGACTTCTAAAATAGTTAAGCTGCATTAAAATCAGGCTGTTGTTATTGCAATTTACAAGGTAATTCATTTATCTTTTATTCATTCTCTTAACACCAAGAATTTCATTTTGTTTTTTGATGTTTCAAATTAAATATTAGTTGAAAACAAAAAAGTAAAACTCATTTGAAAACTGAGAGAAACAGAAATTAAGAAAGCAGTTCATTCTGACCTTCTGAGTGGAAAGAAATGAATAAATGAAACATTCATGCCACTTCTCATTATCAAGGTGTCTGGAAACAAGTGTAGGGAGCTCATTCCATTATGCCAACTCACCCTGACCCAACTAGTCATTGTGTGTTAATGTAAAGAATTATCATATCATCTCCTAAAAATAGAGCTATTGTTGTGGATAAGGTTATCTATACCATAAAAGACAGTATTCATTTGTAGTCCTGGATTCAAACCAGGGGTTAAATTATAAGACACTAATATACATTAATGGAAAAGCAGGTTAAAGGGGATGACAAAATAGGATTTGGTTGAGAAATATTGCTTTTTTGCATTATCAACTGTGGCACCACGTACAAAGAGTGATACAACTTCACAGGGTACAAGAAGACACCTTGAGCTCATATTTCACAGATGATTAGAATTTCTATGCAAACAATGCCTGTACAATTCTATCCATATGCATGAGTGTATATGGATAACTTTTTTCCTTTTCTCTTTTCAAAAGACTTTCAAGTAAAAATTATAACATATTAACAGTGATGTATAAACTCAACTCTGGAGCAAATGCTTTTTAAGCACACAAACTACAAATTAGAAAAATGGGTATGGTCTAATATTCAATAAATACCATTTCTGTATTATGTATTTCCCTTCTTTTAAACTAAAAGATCAGTTCCCAGAAATACATATTCAGTCTGACGTTTTGAAATGCCTCCTGACTCCAAAGAACATCTGCCTACGAACAATCATCAATATTTTACAGTCTCTTCTTCATTATCAACAAGTATTTCAGTATTCAAACTAAGGGAGTAATTCTTGTTAGTACTTATACACAGCATTTTAGTACTTGAGCATATTCTTACTACACCCCACAGCAATATATTTCACTCTACTGAGCTTTTAAGAGGTTTTTGATGAAAAAGACCCATAACTTTGCATAATATGGTCTACAAAAAAAAGGACCTGGATACTCTGAGTACTCACACAAACAAAATCAATATTCAGTCTAATTGTTTATAAATATGAACCTTAAACAAATGCAGCAAGCTAGAATTGAGTTTAACTCACTCTTTAAGCCACTGATTCGTCCTCACCACAAACCAGAATATTAATATGATATAGTTCTACTCAGAAAAATAAGTTGAACTTACTGGATGAAATACTGCTAGTTTAATGTTTTCTCTTTTTCTGCAACCTCAGAGTCAACCCTTTTCCTTTTTTATGGTCTCTCCACTCTTAAATTTGAGATCTACAGAGCACCAACAGCTTATCGACTGTCAAATATTTTAAAATTATTATTAAAAGAGTTAGAATTATTCTAACCTATTATTTCCTCTAATTTCTTCACACATCAGATATTATTGTTATTGTTTTACACCCATGAGCTAAAATATTAATGCAAATGACAAGTCATGTATCAGAGTTCAAAATCTAATGTAAAAGGACAAAGGTAAGTACATATGCATAATTTCCATAATTCATATAATTGGTGCATATAGTATATATAGCTTTTGTATCAGCAGACATCATATACACTGACATTTTTGTGATTACTATAATGCATTAGTTATGATCTACTGTTGCTAAACATATAATATTAATTTGCTGCAGTATAATGAAAGAATAAAAATTTAAATGCATATCTGAAGATGGAGATAGTGGAGTGCTTTGTCAGTTTTAAGGATCTTTAGAACCAACATCACAGATGGCAATTTTATCTGCGGTTGATGATCACTTCCATTTGTCATCTCCTAGAAATTGATTCCATCAGTTTTGTATTGTTGTGAATCACAAGATGGCACTTCTCCCTACTTTTAAGAGTTACCCTCTGAGCATGTAGGAATTAGATCTGGGACAAACATTTCCAGCTGAACTGAGATGCTGTATAGATTTTGAGATCCTTACCAGAAAAGAAGCACTTCTCTTGTTTCAATCCCTCTCTTTAACTGAAAATATTCTTTCTCAAATTAGTTGCTGTAGACAAGCTATGTCTACAGAAGTGGAAAAAAAAAGTATTAAACCCCCCTCCACACACTTTTGTCAACACATATGCACTGCCCTGCCCAGGGACATTTTTAAAAGAATTCTTTCACATATATATTTAAAGCTGCACTTCTAGCTTGAATAAAATAATATTGACAAAATAAAATAAAACCGTGTCGAAAAGTTTGTCCATTACTAAGGAGCATTGTATTTTCGCAGCTTCTATTCTGGTTATATTCTTCAAATAATTTCTCCCCCTTGTTTCCATTGCATTCCACAGGAAGAAAAAAAAAATCAGAAAAGTATGCAGTCATGGCAAGAGCTCTCAGTGAAGTACAACCATGATTCATTATCATCACATACTAATGGGATATCTCAGTGGAAACACCATAAAGCAATGTTTAAACATCAGGCAGTGATTGTTTTATAATGTCTGTAACTACACTGCACACACATCTTTCACTCTCCTGCTTTCCTCTGTCACATGGGTCAAGCACAGTGCTTCCTTTTCTCTGGGACTCTGGAGAGAAGAGACAGGCTGACTTGGATTTTTCCCCCCACTCAACTTCTTTCCTTCTTGTAGCTGTTTAAGGGGATAGGGAGTTGTAAATAAATTTTGTGTGAAAATCTGAAAAAGACCCCAGGTTTTTAGGAGGTAAGTTAAAGCAAAAGGAATTTTCTTCATATTGAAACTTCATTAAGGTTGCATGCAGCATCATGAAAAGTCATTTGTTCAAGCATGATTCCTTTACGTAAGGACTTGGGGACCTCTCTACTATTACCCTGTAGGAATACTTTTCTGCTACCTCCTGGTTTTGCTAACAGTCAAGGTAATATTTTTAGTGGTGGAGAGCTACAGTACATCAGTTCTAAATGAGAGTGGGACTTTGAGACTATACATTGAAGTCTCAACCACTGGTAAAAAATAAAATATTACTTCTGTTTCAATCTCCCAACTAATTTTTAGAAACATTTTATAAATAATATTTCATGTAGATTTATTGAGAATTATAAGCAAATACAAATGAAAAAATATAAAGAAAGGTATAAAACATTCATTGGAAATGTTTGAGGACTCCATTGAGGTGTTTTGTCTTTTTTCTTTTTTAGAATTTGACCCACTTAAGTCCACAGCCTTAGTGTGTGATAAGCCCCTACAATGCTCCTGACGTCAGAAGAGTTGTGAAGATGACAGCCAAAACTCTAGCCTCTAAGCCACCAGCCTACTCTGGTGAAATCAAAGACAGCTTTAAACTCAGTTTTGAGCTCAGTAAACAAAGATTTAGACCTTTAAGCTTTGATAACAGGGATGACAAAAACAGCCCCAAAAATCAGCAGGTTATCTCCATGAAATAAACTCAGCAAATTTTTCTTCAAAATTATGTATAATCAGCCATTCTAAAGCTCATGCACTATTTGCAAAATTATTTAGATTGGCTGGAGATTTTAGAGGAGGTGTTATAATGAAAAAAAAACTAACCGGAAATTACTTTTGCGCTTGATTCTAAGGAATGTAATAATTTTTAAGCACCTATATCTGAAATGAGGCATAGGATACTGAAACTGAGGCAAAAGACTGAAATGGAGTTACTTGTGTCAGTAAAATACACCCCCATATTGTTTGCTTTAAAGCAACCCCTCAGCCTTTATTAGAAAAATCTCTGGTGTTGCAGAAGAATTGTCTGTGTAAGTGCTCAGTGAGGATGAATAACCTTCATTCCAATACTTGGCTTCATGCAGGGGGATTATGTTATTGCTTCCCTCCCAAATCCTTATGAAAATAAGATGTCATGAAGACCTGTCTTGTAAGTAAAATTGATAAATTAGGTGTTACTTCAAAACACATGGCATTAATTCTTCCTATCTGACCTAAGCTACACTGATGCTTCCCCTTCTTTTAAGTTCCTGTTTAGAAACTCATCTTTGAAGTCTTTATTTTCTCAGAAATTTTGGCAACCTATAGGAACAAATATGTCCATCAAATCCATAGAATTTGGTTAGACTGGGAATTGTCACCATTCAGTCATTAATGGTTGTTATAACCTTTCAAGACTAGGCAGAGTATAAGATTATTTCTTCTTTGAAGTGCTCCACACTGTTTCGTCAATACATGTTAGATAATGATTAAAAAGCCAACAGCAAATACTGTGAAACATGTGCTGGTGCACTGACTTGTCTTGCATTTAATTACTCAATTAGTTTTGCATGGATTACCACAGTAATCTGAAACTAACTATTGCTACTAAATAAAGCTAAAAGGAAATAGAAAAACAGCACATTACCTGGCAGAGAGCTGCTGTCCAAGACAATAATCGGAACTTGAAAGATACAGAGCCTTTGTTCAGTTCGAACATTTAAAGACTCTTTGGAGACCTGATTGGCTGATTATCACACATGATGTTTGGACAGTTTATTTTGTGTGACCAATTGCCAAACCCACAAGCATCTCAAATTACTGAGGCACAAGAAATTATGGTGAAGCTCAGCATTCAGAACAGAATCCCACAATCCTTGGGTTTATTAACATTCCATCACCTGTTTAGGGTTTCTTTCACAGCTTCTTTGTCTGACGTGAAGGATTTTTCCTTAACAACCTCTGTTCAGTTTCAAAATTCTATTTAGCCTTTAAAATTCTATATAGCCTTTAAAATGAGTACTAATGTCTGGGAAAACCTGAACACAGTTTCTGTCCAATACTCTAGGAGTCCAACATATATGGTGAGGCTGGTTGGGAAACTGCCTTTTATAACATACACTAAGATCAACATTAATATTGTTTAATGAATAAAAAGTGTAATAAAAATGCTCTAAAGATCATCAGTAAAAGCTTAAAAGGAAAATTAGAAGCACTTAATAGGCAACTATCATGTTGCAAAAATCCAATTTTTTCTCATTTGGACAAAATTGTCCAGCAATTAACAGTAAGTGTGCAATTAACTTAGATGCTTTTAGACTGCTCAATTAACAGTGAAAGTATAAAATACTGCATAAGGCTTTATACAGTAATTAGAAATTTTGTATTAATAAGCAATGTTAGCCATGACAATATTTAAAAAGCTGTGCTTTGCTGGAGATAATGCAGAATTTGCGGTAGAGCTCCAAGAATTATTTTCCATTATTTCTTAAATTTAAAAAAAACTCACTATTTTTATACAGGAAAAAAATGGAATCATCTGCAGAACTGATGATAGAATAAATATATTACAAGGTAGGTTGTACCTAAGACCAGATCCTACCTTCACTCAAAAACTCTGAGCAAAATGCTTTTCAAAGTTCACATCAAAAGCCATTTCTTTTTAAATGCAAAAATGTTCTTAACTATTTTGCTGGAAAACCAGGCAACAAGGTGTGTATATCTTCACAACTGTTATTTTTTATCAGTCTCACATACCATACTTGCCTTGACCCAAAAAATGCTGGAAAGGATGAAACTGCCTGGCCAAAAGAAACAGAAAAACAATGTGATGACTCAGGCTGGAAAAAAAATTAAAACTTTCTCTTGTCCTAGATATTCACTAAGCAACTGATATTAAAGCCTCAAAGCTCTTAGAAGTGCTCTTAGAAGAAGAATTTCTGGTGACCTCTGGGACAGATTTTATGGGCAAACTGCTGTTACTTTCACTGCCCACCACTTCGAATGTTCATAGGCAAGAAAGCAATTCTCAGAATAAATTACTTAATTTATCTTAATTTCTTAATTTATCTGAAAATAATGATGCTAATGATGAGCTGCATTTCTAGGACAAGTGGCAATCTCACATGAAAAGTGAAACAAGGTCTAGAATTACTGAAAGCTAACCCAACAGGAAACTTTAAAGAAAAAGACCAGCCTAATCGTGAGAAAGTATTATCATTTAATTGATCTCTGTATTGTTTAAAACTTTAATTTGAATCTGAAACAGTTCTTTTGGGAAGAATGAAACATACTGGAGATAATACATGGCAGTGATAGGTGAGCCTCTAATGCCAAACTGTGAGGAGGATATTTGCAAGGGTTGCTCATCTCATCATTGAGGACAACAGCAGGAAGGGAACGTGTTTGCTGACACAAGCACACAAGAAGAGGACAACAAAGGAAGTAAACATGGGTTGCTGAACTCTGACAAAGACCATGCAGTGACAGCAATACCGCATTTCCTATAATTGGAGTGAAGTAGGAAGGAGGTATTGTTACTGCTGGACACCTTCTGTTACATTTTGACAGCTTGTGTTTAGTCCCGGGTACAGCTTCTCATTTGTGTCAGCAAAGCTGCTCTCCCCCACTGTGCCCTTCGGTGGCAGGCCTTTCCTTCCACAGGATACTCATCCCTCCTCAGGCAGGAGAAACAGCCACAGAAAGATGGATTAACAGCAGGTACCACTGCAATGTCTCTAGGGATGCTGACCACAAAGGCCACATGAGCAAGCACAGCACAGCACCAGCTTGGCATCATGATGGGGGACCACAGCTGCCTTTTGTCCATTGACTTCAGAGAGCAATGAGGACTAAAATGTGTGCCAATCCTCTGGCTGAGCTTTTTAAATTCAGGAAACTGAGCAGAAGGCAGAAGGTCAGAACTACCACTAAAGTGTACTTCTAAGTGACAGAGCTAATTGGTACGGACATGCCAGTGGCAGACAGCTGACCTGCAGTCCACTGTCAGCTTGAACTTGACAAAAACAAAAGTTAATACAGTCTTAGACCGTTGTCTATATAAAAACATATCAAAACCAAGAGGGCTATTACTCAACTCACCATATGAGACTGTATCCAGCAGTGTATTTTGTGAATTGTAATGGCAGTGGAGTTTTACATATAATACAAATCCAGCTACTCGAGCTCCTCTGAGAAGGGTGCCTAGAGCTGGCTCAGTTATTGCCCCTTCACACATAGGCACATATTAAATGTAACTATTCCTCCCTGGAAGAGAGACAGACACCAAAAGTCTGGCTGCTGATATGAACTTCAGCTCAGGTATTCTACGCACTAACATCTGCTTCACTACTTCTTTTTAGTAACAGACACTTGAAAAGAAATAATCTTTGCTGCATATGGTTGAGTGCTACCATTTATACTGCAGCACAATTTTTCCTTTTGTCTCAATCCAAGCCTTCTTGAAAGAATGGCCTACATCATCAGTGGCAATAAAACCTAAAGCTATACAGCAGCTTGTTCTAATAGTGGATGTTTGGTCACAAATTGTTTTCTTTTGGCGCGAATTTTTACTTATTTTTTTATAACTCCCTGCAAGACCTAAGGTACTGGGTGATAATCTTCTTTTCTCCTACTAGTATATACTCAAGATTTACACATTTTAGAGAAGATTTAAGCTTGCAATACAGATCTGCAAGACATTCTTTGACTTACACATAATTTGACATTTTCTATTTAAGGGAGCAATCCATCACAACAATATTTTGACATTAAGAGTGCTGACATCTGCATGTGATCTGGATATGCTGGTTTCACTTAAAATTAGTGGGCAAAACAAAGTTCTGGGGCATCTCTACCTGACCTGTTTTAGACAGGTAAGCTATAACAAAATGATACATGGTCTTCAAGTGCCTATATCTCTCCATTATTTAAAGTACATCTGGAAAAGTTGTTCTGTTATAGACGCATGTGCTACTGAAGTCTGTGCTTGGATGAATCCAACCCTATATATAAAGTTGTACTACAATTTTTGGTATTGCAGTGGACTGAAATTAATGACCCAGTCCCTTATTCCAGTTCAGTATTTTTAAATCTCAAGTGTGTTGGGGGTGGTAGGACAAGGGTTATCCTGTTGGCTTATTTAGCTCTTACAAAATAAGAAAGTGAAAAATGTATGCTCTAGATTCTAAAAATGTTCTTTCCATCTTCTTTGAAACTGATCCACAGCTTAACAGCATGATGTTGAAACCTGAAATTCTGCAATCTTTTCTGTACTGTTGAGAAAAATATGTCCAGTTTAGCTGAGTATTGCATCTCTGAAAAGCATATGCTGCAAGACCCATATTTTGTCTCTGTGTTTGTAAAATGCGCAACTCAGGACTGTTGCATCACAAATATTTTTGTGGTTGTCATGGCTTCATAGAAGACAATTTATGGAAGGTGCAGACAAACTATCTTGTGCTTTGCATACCACAGACAACTATCTTTTTTTGAAAGTAAATCTTCAAGTCAAGTCTTATGCAAAAAAAATTAGAAAGAAAATCACTGCCATGTTAAGCAAAATAGTGACAAATTTCATATGTGCAATTTTAATTGACAATTTACTCGATTAAGTCACTGGATAAACCACTCAATTAAAACTTGAAACAATGTTCAATGCCTTACAGAACAACACAGAGGACAGCTTACTTTATGTAAAGGCTGGACACTTGCCCAGATCCGCAGAATTGGAGGCATCATTTTTAGAGCCAATTTGTGACTGCAGTGATTAAATTGCTAACAGGATATCAATTTTTATAATGCATACATACTTTGTCTCATATTTTCGTGAAATTTTGTGAGATTGTATTTCATATCTGAATATGTGGCATTCTACAGTTCTATAAAAGTACCTGGTATTAAATACAATTTCTTCCAAATGTGAAATAGAGGCAGCAGAATAGATTTGATTCAGGCAATAAAGTAGTTAGGGCTGTCTCTGATGATGTAGATACCAAATATGCATCAGAGACTGCTCAAAACTTAACAAAAAAACCTGCCCAAGATACTTCCAAATCCTTTTGAATAAGTCCAAGAATTCCATAGCAGATTTCTTTGCAGAACAAAAAAAAAAAAGGCAATGCTAATTTAAAAACTACTCTCTGTGAATTATTTGAAAAGCATTATAATACAGACTGAAGTTGTGTTGGCTTGGACACCTGCAGATACACAAGAGCTTGAGTAATTAGACATGCCACAGGGTGTGCCAGTACACAAGTTTGAGTGTGTTAGGTATGAAGGAAATACAAATCTGAAAGGTATGTTGCACATTGCCCAACATCCCAGCTTTTGGGTTGCTTCACAGAACCCTTTTAAATGGGCCAGACACACTGATGGGTTAAAAACCACCTGTGCACAAATCACAAACACAGAGGTCAAAGAGAAATATCAGTGGTTTCTTTCTCACCCACTAGTACATTAATGCTCACTGCAATGGTACTGTAATGAAAACACACTCCCACACCAGCCCCTTAGACTGCAAGCCCTCTCCAGTCTGCCAGCCCTCTCCACCTGCAGACACTGCTTCAGACTGCTCCACAGATTGCCCACTGCCCTCCCTCCACTCTTCCTCCCTATTCCCCCAGTTTCAAGCAGCTGTCTCACCCCTCCTTGCTGTAACAGATCTAGTAGCTCAAAAACATGCCAGCATACAAGTCCAAGGTAAGGAAAAACTACTCCACAAATGACTTACAGCTTCTTCATCACAAAACTGGTACTTTAGGTTTCTCCTGGTTCCTTGATTTCCCTTCAGTTGTCCTCACTATCTTACATTTAAATGTATCTGTATGAATGCATAGATAATCATACACAAAATAAAAGAATGCAATACCTTAGAAGTAACTTTTAAGGCTACTCTGTCAGGGCAGAGTTTTGCTGTGCTTATTTGAATATCACTTTCTGCCTTAAATGAAGAAGTATAAACTTAGCCACTAACATTCTTACTTTTTTTAAATGCTGCAGTAGCTCATGAAGACCAAATATGTTCAATTCATTAATATATGATGGTAATTTTCCTCTTTTGCTCAAATCACTTTAGATGCTTATAAGAAATCCATTTCTTTGTCTTTTACAAATTATTTGTGGGAGAGTGTATTTTTTAGAGTATAAAATCTTTTTTATAGTTAGATCAGATAATGTATGTGAGCCTAATTCAGTGGAACTGAGTGTGTACATGAGACTGAGTATTAGAAACTAAAGGGTGTTTTTTAGACAGGAGAGGATGCTGTGAGGACATTGCAAAATACAAGTGAAAAGGATAATGAGCTTGAGTGCAATAGTACTATTGCCTTACTAGCATCTTAATTTTTAATGGTATGCATCTTTTGAAAGACTGTACCTCTTACTTTTAACTTAGCAATCTTTGTCATTGCACAATTATAATGTTAAGCAAAAAATACTTGTTTCTCACCTGTAAGAAAATGCAAGATGTTTTCCAGCTTGAAAGTTTATGATTTATGTACAGATACATAAGTTGCTAAATATGTACTATATTTGTTGGAGGTTCACTCAGATTTTCATCAGGATTTGGACCATGATTAAGAGAGGCATTTAAAACAAGTAAGCAGTAAGTGTAGGTATATGCTGTAGTGGGAAAATGACAGTTGTACTTAGGTATGTATTACAAAAACAGACAAGCATAGTGATAAAAATATTCAGCAATTGATAAAGTAGTTTTGTTTAAAGACAAGAAACAAACAACCAAACTGATTAAAGGGTGTAATATAATGTAGCTCTACTTTCTCTTAAAGGGCAGCTATGCTGGCAGAAGTTTTCACTCCTGCAGGATCAGCTCCTGACTGTAGCATCTACAAAGTTAAAGGAGGTTTTTTTAATAGGTAAAAATCCATGCAAATCCTGCCAACTGAGGGTACCCAGAAGACAAGAAACATTTTATGCAACTCCCAGCAGGCCTTAGCACTGCAACAACAGAGCACATTTCCCTTACAGCTCACTTTTCTTTTTGTGCTCCTGACTAATCATTTTCTTCCAAGCCACCCTGAGTAGGTCTATTTGAGATAAATACAATATTTTCAACTGCCACAGGTGAAAGATGCAGATCACTGTACAGTTTCACTGTAGCTCTACAGCAAAAGGTTATTTTAGAGATGGTGTCCTGGTAAACTTAGCAGTAACACAAACCACCTCCCAGTAGCCAGCCCAATGTCCACAGCAGAACTGCTCCATCTATTCTACTTACACTGCAGTATTTTAGGATTGAAATTAAAGGCAGTGCTATGACAGCCTCCACTTTGAGGCACAGTGGGCTTTTTAGGTAGCTCATGCTGCCATGGCTTTCCTCAAAAGCAGAACATTGCATTGCTGGACTGCCCAAGAATTAAAGACCAGTAACCTGATAGTTTATATCATGTACCCTTCCCTCCTTCTTCCTCTGCCTTCAAGATCTTGTGTCTTTTCACTGCTGTGAAAAGCCTTCCTACTCCTGCTTAAAGAATCACTGCAACACCCTCCAGATATTATCAGTTCTCTGAGAGATAAAAAAAATAATTAGAAACCATCTTGAATATGCTTTTCTCTCTTTAGACAAGAGTCTCTCTTGGTTCCTGTTTGCAGCAGAAAGTAGGCAGCCCATTTCTATCCTCAGCAGGGCCCAGATAAGCAGCCTTACCAAATGAAGAAACAAAGAGGGATTCCCTCTGTCAAAATCACAGAAGCAGAATAAAATGCGCCTGGGAGCATGAGTTCAACCAAATATAAAAGGTTCTGTGCTCAGTGGGGTTTGGTTAAATAAATAGGTCCAAACTTTTAGGAACACAAACACAAACGATTCCCTTCTCAATGGGGTAACAGAAACAAACACACCAAGTTAATGAACGCAGCAGGGATTTGACCAAACAGTTCAAACTCCCCTTTGGAACAGTGCGAACAGCTATGAAGCAAGCAGCCTTAGCCTCTTGGCACAGGAAAACAGAACCTGCTCTGCTTTGGTTGGATGACTAAAAATTCCTTGATTACAGAAGTCCTCCATTCTAAAATGAGGAGTTAAATTTACTATTAAATGCTGACTAAAGATTCTTCCATTCAGTTCTGACAGTTCACATGCCAAGTCAAAGTATTGGCACTGAAATGTCTCCTCCAAGCATTTGATTCTGTTGTTTTCACAGTTGGTCCAAATTCTGCATCTCCTCACATTCCTGTATTGCCAACATCACCCATCAGCACCCACTACTCCTTCTATGCACCTGGTCATAGAAGAGGTCCAGGTGCAAAGAGGTCAAAAGGATTATGTGGAAAATACATATACATGTATATATGTATTTATGGCTGCTTACTACAGGCTGTAAATACTATACTGCATCACTAGAACTTCCCAAAACATCAAAGGAATATAATTGCACCCTTCCAGGGCTTTCTTCATTTCCCCACTTCACCTCCTAGTATGCAACATATTGCATAGTTCTTCCTATTTTCACATCACCTTGTGTATTTGTATATATACATACAACTATTACTACTGCAAAACTATCTACTCACTCATGTATATTCAGCTGCCACATTGAGAAGTAAATGCTTCCTTCAGACTACACCAGAATGCAAGATTCTCTGCATATAAAACAGCTATAACTGCTGTTCAAAGTACTTATAGAACAGGATGTTCAACATACAGTTATAACTTCTGTTTTCATCCAGTACATGTTCATTAGTAGAGGGAATTGATTTAAAAGTAAGATTTAAGCTTCAGTTATTAAGCGATAACAACCTACTTACCCAGGATCCACTAACACAGAAATTAGAGGGCCTAATTTAGGTAGCTAATTTAAGTATCGTAAGAGTATAGTCCTGCATTAAAAAATTGTTGTATTTATACATCTGGGATAAATGGTAAATGGGGGACAAGAAAAAAAAATAAGGAAGAAATTTGCAACAATCTTATTAAAGTTAAAAACATATCCTGGATACTTAATAAAACATATAATTCAGTGCAATTAAACTATCAATTTAAGTATAATAATTCCAAAGTAAGCTTGGATATGACAACTACTATAGCTTTGCTAATTTTTCAGGAAATACATACAAGAAAAAAATAATTGTGGCCTCATAGCTAAAACACATTTTCATTGAGAACAATACTATTTAAGTCACCATTTTACATATACAATATTTCAGCAATGCTGAAGTGTATCCAGAACTGCAAGTTCATTACTCAATTAAGCAACAACATTTCATTAACACTTGTCTATGCTATTACACTCAAAAGAAGAATCTATTTTAATTGTGGAAAGGACAGGCTTCTGTATCCCATTATGATACTATTCATCAACAACAAAAACCTCGCTATAGCCTACAATTAGAATAAAGAAATCATAAAAGCAAAGGGAAATATACTCTCTATTCCTTTCTCAAAAAAAAAAAATTTAAAAATCAGAATACAAGTAAAACCTGCTCTGACTGAAAACATGACATGTCATTCCACTTCTGCTAGGCTGAAGATATCTGCCTCTGTGAAACTCCTCAAAACACTATTTCCTCGGGTTAATGTGTCCTCCCATCCACTCTGTTTTCACCTTCTAATGTGTCATTCTTCCAAGGCTGCATTTTTTCTGTACCCTAACGATGACACTTGAAAGGCAGAATTAAAAGCCATAAGGATAAAGAATGCAAACATATGTAACTCTAAATATAAAAATAGCATGGGAAAACATCAGTACTGGTAACTATGGAGGAGCATCATCTGTATCCTATGAAAGGTGTCCTACAAGTGACAACTGCCACCGGCAGTTTTAGTGTGGAAAACCCAGTATGCAGTAGAATGAGCAGAGTAGAACACTAACTTGCTACTGTGTCTTGGTTTTCATTCTAATAAATGGGGAGAAAGACAAAGTTCTGACCAAAATAAAAACAGGAACGGCAGAGAAGATGGGCACATTAAAGAACTTATTTGGAAATAGAGACATCATTTTGGTAATCATTATGAGAAATAATTTCCATTTAACCTAATCAGGCAAGTCAAAGCAAGGGATCAAAAATTAACTAAATAACAGTCTCAAGAAGCAGTAAAATAGTTTCTTCAGCCATTACAGGGTGTAAACCACGAGTAATTCCTTATAACCCAGTAGAACTACACCACAGGAAGGGAGCTCAAGCATGGACCTGGAATCAGAGAAAGAGAGGAAATGCCAATCAAGCAACACTGACATATTAATTGACTGAGAGCAATCACCACGGTGCTTTTAGGTGTCACTTAAAAATGTCCTTCCTGGATTTCTCTACCTCATGTGAGCTTGGCCCTTATATTCATTAGCTTAAAAATCACTTTCATTATTTTCATGAAGCTAAAACTGAAACAGATCACAGGCCATGCAAGGCATTCATAATGTTCTAGTATTATTTTGTATGAATGAGGAAATGAAGTAAATTGAAATAATGCACCCTTATTTCCAGCATAACTACAACAAAACATCTCTTTTTGAATAACTACATGAGAAAAACATGAGAAAAAACTCTACCTTATGCCTCTAGCCAACATAATTGTATCTGCACAAGAAAATGAAAACAGGTTCTCTTTTTTCCTTTTCTTCGCAAATATAAAGAATACTTCATGCTCTGTAAATACAGGCTATTATGCATATTCTTTTCTACCTATATTCTTTATATATACAACCTAGAGGTCAAAAAATACAAAAGCTTTTTTCATTCCTTGCTACAATATGTTGTTGTGGTTTCTAATCATGTGCTATTGAGTCCCCTGATTCGCCTTTTGTAGTGTTGGTGAGAAGAAGGGAAAGAGGCTGCCTAATGGAAGACAAGGAGTTAGGATCTCTGTGTGATAAAATGAGTAGAGCTCTTACAAATTCCTCAGGGTAGAAAGGAATCCTTTAGTTTAGTACTACGTACAAATTATTTTAAAGATGTACATTCTAAAAAGGGGCTGGTAATAGGATGATAGGCCCATTGCCATCTTCAGCTTCCAGCAGCAATTTCCTTCCATAGTCTATTCAGCTCTCTCCACCTGCTCTCAGATGCAACCCCCTTGCTCAGCCTCCTTGAATCTTTGTCCTAGGCAAATTTTCTTCTGTCTTTGAAACCAGTCTTCAGTTCTAGCTTGCAGCATATATCTCAACAACTTTCATTTCTACCATCAGCAGGAGGCACTGCTGAGAACACAGGGTCCACAATCCAGATTCAGACCCAAATCCATCCCCAGCAGAGCATGCAAGAGCAATTAAATTCTAGAAAAGATCTGTTCAGTGGAAAGTATAATCAGCAAAGGCTGAATTATCAAGGAATTTAGCACAAAAAACTCCAATTGTTAAGAAATCAGACACATTACCAAGGGGAGTTGATTTGCATCATTAAGTTGTTCTTTTCTTGGCTTCTTTTGTGAACCTGCCCTGAGGGCCATATCAAAAATGCAAACCATAGGAGCTCAGTCTAGTAATGACAACTCCTACAGCATTTTAATTCAATAGCACAGGTAACTGTTGAAATATCCCATATTTTTATCCAATTTCTGTCTCTCAATAAGGTCAGCAAAGAAAATCAGGTATGTCTCTCAGAAGCCAAATTGTTAAAGCTGGTAGTTTGAACACAGTCTTGTATCACTTGAAAACTTCTCATCTTCACCACCAACTATTTATATTGTTATTCCAGAGATTTGAAAAGAATACCACACAGAACCTAATTTCTAATGTTTAAAAAACCACCCTAATACACTTAATTACAAAAGCATATGCTGTAAGTAAGCATATGCTCATTTCTCTGTCTGAAATATTAATCAAATATGTTGCCGTAGGAACTAGCTATGCTAAAAAAAAATCAAATACACATTTTGCATATATGCTTTCACCATTTTTGTCAGCATAAAAATGGGGATTTCTTTTTCATTTCTTTCTTCACATGTTTTTAGCACTTTAAAAGAAATACTTGTTCTCAGTATTTCTTGATTTCAGAACACACAAATTGAAAAGTAAAGCTCCGAAGGTGACACTATGAAGTTAAAACTCACATGACAGATAAATTGAGATTTCATCTTTTTTTGTCTCTTTTTTGCTTGTACCGTAGACTCCAAGAGTGTTGAAGTGCTGAGTGGCAAGCATGAATGTTAAAACCTTAATTAACCTATTTCTGTGGGGGAAAAAAAAAATTCTATCTTTTGGGATGATGTACTGCTGTTTTGTGACTGATTTTATTAATTTTGATTAAAACTGTAGACCATATGGAAGAGGCAATGTACCTTATTGTACTGCCATTACCACCACTGCAGTGACAGAAATGCTGAAGCTCTTTGATGCCAAGCACATCTTGAACACCATTACAACTCTTTGTTGTATGTGCTATCCCTGGGTGCCAAACTTGGGAATGTTGCCAACGGTTTGCTAATCCTGAGGCCACATGATGGAAGGGCACTACGAAACGGTCATGCCTGAAGCTGCAGCAGGAGTCTGCTTGCAGATACGGGAAGATGAGCTAGTCTGAAGGACCAGAACTTTAAAAATATATAAATAAGAAAAGCTATGAAATACAGTAGTTTTGACTTGTCTTCTATGCAACATGCTTTCTGAACCTTGATCGTTACCTACACAAGTTTTCCACTGGAAAACCTTAAAGAAAGATAAAAGTGAAACAACTACCAAGCTTGTGGTCAAAACAACTGGAAAGTGTTCTTTTGGGGGATACAAATATTCATACTGAAAGAAAACAAACAATTTTTAAACCATCTTGCATGTTTGGGCAACTCCAGTCTGCACAGTTTTATGCTTTGACTGTTTTTTGCAGAGTTTGATATTGTCTTTATTTTCATAGTAACCGTATGAAAATAATGTCAAATCCACCTATTTTCAAATATTCCAACTTCTACAATATTTGGGCATCCTGTGGTTTGTTGACAGGTGACTTAAAAGTACAAGTTTCCTACAGTACAAAGTTCATAGCAAATTTTATATGATGTACAGCACTATTCAAAGCACTGCTTTTTTGTTTGGTGGAAATGAAATATATTCAATAGCTAACATTCAATAATCATGACACCAAGTTGAAAGAAAATGCATCAGCACTAAATAAAAAAAAAAAAAACCTGGCTTAAGCTTGTTCTCTAGTGCTCCCTGCCTTTGTGAATTAATTAATTCCATTTCTTAAGTCTTACAACTACAAAGGAAAAGAGTATATTGTGATAAGGCTCAACTCTTTTCCATTATTTTCTCCTTCACTTCTGGGAACCTTTTAAAGTGGCCTAGTCATGTTCATATCCTTTTGGAAATGCTTATTTATTTTTATCAGTTCTTCATGGAAACCTCTTCATTTATATCAAGCTCTTCATATAAGTCCTAAGATAGAAGAGCACTGTGTCCCAAAAATAAAAAAAATATTAGCATGGAACTGGAAGCTTGACCTTGAAAATGTACAAATAAAGGAACTACTTAAAGACAACATAAAAACCAAAACTAAGATCTACAAAAGGTGCTACTGATGATGAATCTGCCTCTTCACCACCACCACCACCCACCCCCCAAAAAAATGCTATGAATTAAAAATCTTAAGATTGCAAAGATCAATAAAGATTGTGACTTTTTCCAGTTCATCAGCCACTGTGACCTAATTAGATAACCTTTTGCTCTTCAATAAGAGTTTAACAAGATTTGATTGCTTGACTATAAGACCAAGAAATATAAGAAAATGTTGGCTAGATTGTAAAGCCAAATAGAGCTGTGCAGTCAGTTTGTCCAACATCTTCTACTCCTTAAGTCATGGAATATTGTCTCCTTACTCCTGTAGGCAAATTACTTTTGTTTGAATACTGTAAATGTTCCAAGATTCACAATAAAATTAGAGAAGCTGGCCCAACAGATCACAAATACATGCAAGTCAAGGAATGCATGTCTGGACTGAGATGCGTATGTGAGACTCAGCCAGTTCCTTGTGTTCATTTGACACATAAAACAGTTGGTCAATGACATAATATTTTCCTATCTAACCTCCTCCTTGGTGCTGTGCAAACATTATGCCATATATATATTACAGAAACAGACACAGAAACTGGTAACATTCTCTATCAATGATTTATAGCTATGACCTAACCATTTTAATAAAACTCGAAAGATAATTACATTTTTGCAATTATACCAACCTTGAAACATAAAATTCATCTAACAACACAGATTATTAGCATGGCCCAAGAACCTTCTTCTTGATTCTCGCACAAGAAAATTGACAGCTTAAATTATGGCAAATGGTGTTAAGGGATACAATTTAATTGAGAATTATATTCAGGCATTATCCTTGCTAAAGCAAACTTGTCCTCAAGAAAAATGCAACTCTTCAAAAGCATCATGTGATTCTGCAATGAGAAATAAAATCAGGTAAGTCATAGCCTCTTTTCTTGAAATATAATGGGTCCAATAATAACCATATTTACTGGAAATAAAGCCACCTCCTCATTGTAAAAAAAGGACAAGAAACAAAGGATACCAGAGAGGACTTTTTTCTAAAATGAAGAAAAACGAAAAGCACTGAGTGCCTGGGAAAAAAAAATCAAGAAATAGAAGTATGATGTAGTGAACCACATCCAAGAAAGAAGAGTAATGAAAGAAAAACATTTTTAAGAAACACCAGCTTGTGATTCAAGAAACGTTATTTTCTCTCCCTTAACTTGCCTGTCCATAAATTTAGGCTGCCCAAAGATCTCCTGCCCTGATAAAACTTGGATTCTAGAATAAGAATTCTGACATAATAAGAGCTAAGTGAGCTTAAATACAATATACACTACAGAGAAATGACAGATGAAATTAGGTTAAAGACCTGGAAGGAAGCTTTTTAAATATACTATAACAATGCACTTATTTACAATGAAAATTGCTGGAAAATAATTCCTTCACTCCTTACTGCAGCTGCAGAGCCACAATATTTAACTACACTCTGGTTTCTTTTTGATATTTCCTTTTGTAGTATTTCAAAGTCTCTCCCTTTACATGTAAAACACCTGCTCAGATCAGTGTATCATGACACAATCCAAAGAGTTTTCCTATCTATAAAATGCATGAATTTGGTTTTCCACCATGCATAAAGACATTCCATGAAGACCACAGTTTGTATTTAGGCTATTCTACATCTCCATCATAGAAATAAAATCAGCTTTTGTTCATTACCAAAATAATTTAAAGCTGCAATAAAATAAAAACCATAACCTCCAGCCACCCCTCTGCCTATTCAAAATGATCAGTTGTTTTGCTTTGAAGCCACTTACATTGTAAACACTATGCTGCAAACTAAGCTAGCTGGGACCCTACACATACATGGAGTTACAGTTCTGTAATGAATTGCACAAATAATAGAAACATCTTGAGTATAATCTCTTCTCTAAATGTATTCCATCATGTAGAAGGAGTTCAGCACCCAGGCTCAAGTACACTACTCAAAGTTAGCAGACAATAATGCAAGGAGAGAGGAGAGCGCCAATTTAAAAATAAAAAGGGAATCACTTATGCATTATTCTCATATTTAATACCTGTACATGAAAGTATATCTCACTTTATATGTCAGTTTCCTCCTTCCTTTAAGAAGTAAGTGTACATCCCTCTGTCTCAATGACTAACTTTTCTGTCATGATTCATCTAGACAGAGCTAAGGCTCTCAAGTTGTTAGCTAGCTGGTGTGTGATTAAGTTTATGGCCCCATTCCTGCAATGGCAGCTGCAAACACCTTTTCATTACTATTTGATCAGTAACTTGAGAGCCACAGATGGGAACCACTATGGAAACATGAGCGATTATTATGGAGACCAACAAAACAAGAATGGACACCTTCATGAGGTACCAGCTTTCTTTAGTTTCTCTCTTTTTCCCAAAACAGCTTTCAACAACAATTTCAGTAAGACTCCTTTACTGAAAGCTCAGGCTGGCTGAGAGGAAAATCCAGGTATCTGCAAACGTTCTTCTGCTTTGTTTTGTTTTCCTGTTGACCTCACTGGAAAAGCAGTGGAGAACTTGTGTCGGTTGTGACCCTTCAGGACTGAAAGGTAATGTGCTTTCCCAGAAGTACCAGGGGACACTTTGGTCTCTGAAACGTGAACAGGGCAATTTCTCCGACTCTTCTAAGACTTACTGCCTTTTAGGGGCCACTTCAACAATGATGAACCCTGAACGATTGCTCCCTGCCAGGGAAATTCTTCAGACCATTCCCTTCAAGGACTGTGTGCTAGCAGAGGTCAAGTAAAGAGAATGATGGAGGACTATTTTCGTGGCTCTGGTACTACTTATACCAGGATCTCTGTACACAACCATTAACTAAGGCCAACAGCGTTTCGAGATAATAAGGCAAGAGTCGTGGAACCCGGAGCAGCCCAGAACACGGAACTGCAGCTGGCACGGAGCAATAGCGGCTCCATCCAGATCCACCTTCTCCAAGGTCACCTCGCTCACAGCTTCTTGCAGGCCCGTGTCTGATGACGGCAAGAGCGGCGGCACGGCTTGTATTCCGCTGCTCTCCGCCTACATTCCCCGGCGGAGCTCGCCGGGGCGGGGGCCGCGGACCGCGGCTCCGCTCNTCCCTCCCTGCCCCGCTGTCAGAGCCGCCCGCCCGCGTAGCAGCGGGCACGGCGCGGCGTGCGGCGTCTCCCTGCGGTGGCTGCTTTGGTACTGGGGGACGAAAGCTGCGTCCCACGCGGTGTCCGTCCGTCCATCTGTCCGTCCATCTATCCATCCATCCATCCATCCACCCATCCATCCATCCATCCATCCACCCCTGAGTGGGCGGCGGCTCGTGTGTGTGTGTCACTGACAGTGAGGCGCGCACAGCGCGGGG